>NC_051168.1:81258683-81383683 GCF_013339725.1 Rhipicephalus microplus
GAGTGGTGAGAGGCATGTACTAGACCCGTTGCGAAGGCCGTAAAAAGGGAGCGTGCAGGTGCAGTCTAGTTCGGCCGTGGGAGGGGCTACCTGCTACTATACTACTACTAGTACGCACGACCTTCGGCTCAAGGAGTTTCACCTCTAAGAGGACATTTCTGAATAGTAAAAGCGATACCGAGTCCTCACTTACACAGCTGTCACTTTATGTTGATAAAAAAACGCTTCCAAAACCTCACGAGCACACGTGGTTTCGCTGTGCTTCGGTATCTTGGTGTGTTCAAATCGTGCTTCACCTTCACAGGCTGCGATGTGAGCAGGCAAATCGTGCATGGAACGCTCTGTGCCGAGCTTAGCGGCTTCACGTTCTCTAAGTTGAGCATCTTCCGCTCGACGCCGACGTTTACGTTCGGCGTCGCGAGCTCTTCTCCGCGCTGCCTTGTCTTCGGACGACGACTTGGTTGCGGTTCCGCCAACACTTTGGCCGGCGCTGGTCGAAGGAACGTCGATCATTGCAACCTCGGACGTCGACGCGCCGTACAAACCAACCGACGAGCGGCAACTGAGCGAGCGAGCACCGACCTTGAGTATATATACAGCGCGATGGCGCATGCACTGTCAGCTGTCGAATGTTCGAGAAGGGGGAGAAGCGCAACGGCGCATGCGCGCGCGTCAGCTGCCGATGTTCTCGAAGCGCGACGGCGCATGCGCGCGCGTCAGCTGCCGATGTTTTCGAAGCGTGACGGCGCATGCGCGCTACATCATACAGCTAGCGAATGTTCGTGAAGAGGAGAAGCGCACGCGGTGTGTAGAGGAGGAAGGGTGCACAGATGGTGGAGGAGTGAAGCGCGCGTGTGCGTAACTTGTAATAGCGTTACGAGTCATGCACAAAAGTGGCACCAAAGTGGGGAGGTTTATAAAAACGTTCACAGGTCGCTGCGGGCTTTGAGGGCGTAGCAGGCACCATACGAGTTTCAGAATAACGTTTGCCTCTCCTAGGCAGAAGTATAGTAACTTTAGCGGCCCCACAAACCCAAATGCGCGGAAATTACACATAGCCTCGACAATAGCGCTTTGCGGGCCTCGCGGGCCGCACGCGCCGAACGCTATTTCAGATTTTATGCGGACGGACTGCAAACACGAACGGCGGCTCACGTTACGGCGCATGCGCAGTGGCAGCGACCGCACCGCGCAAGGGCTCACGGTGCGGTTGCTATGCTAGCAGCACCTGTGAACTTTGGCACTATAGGGAGGTTTAGAAAGTTTCACAATTAACGTCAACGTAAACATGAGATATTTATAAGAGATCGCTCTTTGCAGCGAAAATAAATCGCGGAAGAAGAGTATTGCGTTTATCTTTATTGAATTATGCCTACATGTTGATGCTTCTGAAGAAAACCTGTGCCGCAAAGGCATATGTCTGTCACTATATGTTCCAACGAATTAGTATACCCCGGTTAAAATTATATCTGGCCACCAGTAAGATGGCAGGTTCTCGCAATCACTTTCGAGGCATATCATTACCTCCAGCAGTTTTGAACATCATTCAATCGCCTAAGCTTTGGAAGGTGAAAGATATTCAGATTTCTTCATACACTTCATGTCTTAATTCACATTATATGGGGCGACGTGAAGTTACCTACTCTACCAGGAGTATCGCACACTCGTCATGATTCGCGGAGATTGGTTCAGTTTGTGCTAACAGGGAGGTTTAGAATAACGTTCGCAGGCGTGGCGGGCATTGCTTCAGTTGCGGGCGCCATATGAGCTTTACAATAGCGTTTGCTCCCCCCCTTCCCCAGGAAATAGTCTGGGGACTTTCCCTTGGGGAGGGGGAAGTCCCCAGACTTTCCCCGCCCCAAGGGAAAGCCCAAATGACAGAAAGCTACAAACTGCACTTGGCAGGACTCGTGGGCCGTGATCGCCGCACGCTATTCCGGAATTCCTGCAGGCGGGCCGCAAACGCGAATGGCGGCTCTAGTTACGACGCTTGCGCGGTGGCAGCGACCGCACCGCAAGGGCTTGCGGTGCGCTAGCCTATACCTCGCCGAGATGTTGCTTTCCATACGCCACAGCGACACACTCATACATGGACTGGCACTCACGTGGACCCTGTCCATCGTAGCTGAACTGCCTTATGCGGAACGTGTCCTCGTTCGCAACGTAAACGTATCCGAACACGCCGTGGAAAACATTTTCGAAGGGGCCCAGGCGGACACCATGGTAGCCCGGATCTGCAGGCAACAAGTAATACGTCAATTATACTCTGCGCGAAAATCGGTAAAGTTTCACAGCAACGTTTGTGCAACGATATGTGTGGTAGAAACTCAGCTGGCTTGTAAGACATATAGTATCATCGATTGGCAGATTCGGAGTGGCCGACGAACTCTGTGCCAGAGCACTCCACTCTGCCGGAGGGCGACAGAAGGGAATCTACCAATGAAACACACATGCTTCCTCTGGAGGTTAATATAGTAGACTCACAATGGAACGCGATACGTGCGTCTCTTCTTGCTTGAGTCAGCACGCTGCACACAGCGACGCTACGCTAGCAAAACGCGAGCTCCAGCGCGAGGCGCAACCGACGCGAGCAGCGTTCGTTGTCGCGCCCGAAGTTTGACACTGTTTCAAGTCCTGGTGCGCTTGTGACTTCCAGTCGAATCCGCCGATTTGCACGGAGCAGTTGCTCCGCGGAGTGATCTCGCGGCGTAGCTGCTCCAGATCTGCCAATGGAAGCCCTCAGAGAGCACTCTAAATCTGCCAATGGAATAGACATGCTCCTGTATGGGGCAGATAAATTATTACTGGAAGTGCTCCGAATCTGCCAGACTGAATGACACCAGTAGTGACATAATTCCGGAGCATGAGGAACACAAGGACAGAAAAGGAAAGTGTGCTATGCTGTGGGTCTTGTTATGTTGCTCACGTGTTGAACAATTCAGGGACATTTCGCATTAAAGCAAATATATCACTCAATTTGGGGCAGCGAAGTTCGTGTAGCTGAGCGTAGCGCTACGCGGATCAATAGGGCTCTAGTTGGGTCTATATCTGGTAGCAGAGAATCTTCTGCTGCCCCATTCCAATTTCTTTTGCTGCTATTTGTTCATAAAGCTTCAGTATTTTCGCGAGTTTTGTAACCTATGTATGAAAATTCAGTTGTATTGGCCTAGCTCAGTATCCAGTTAATAAATAAATGACCCACAGCACTCGGCTTCACCTCTATATGGCAGAGATCTGACAACGCCCGTTTGCCATTAGTTTTATTCCATTCACTGGACTTTTTTTTTTCATTCGCTATGACCTTTTTACCAGAGGAACGTTCATAGGGGTACTGAGAAAACAATTTTGGCCTACTGTTTTTTCGCTGCAATGTGTTCCCGCGGGGCGTTCAGTCAAAATACGACAAACATTGTTTTCGAACAGTGAACGTGACGGCAATGTCGCCCGACACAAAAGGAAGTAAGGGGGTCACGAAAGGTCCCCCTTGAGAGTCTCATTAGGGAGAGGAAGTCTATCACTCACGCAAAATTCAAATATAGTGTAAAGTAGCCTCCAAGTAATGTTCGCTGTTGATAATTTGCAAATAAACGCATGTTCACGGAATCAATACCGCAGGCTATCTCTGCCGCGAAACCTTGTTTCAGTACCTCTTTAACTGATAATCCATCCATCCATCCATCCATCCATCCATCCAATCCATCCATCCAATCTATCTATCTATCTATCTATCTATCTATCTATCTATCTATCTATCTATCTATCTATCTATCTATCTATCTATCTATCTATCTATCTATCTATCTATCTATCTATCTATCTATCTATCTATCTATCTTATCTATCTATCTATCTATCTATCTATCTATCTATCTATCTATCTATCTATCTATCTATCTATCTATCTATCTATCTATCGACGTAGAAAGCATGTGTAGCTGGCTACAGTCGAACTCGCAAACACTGGACACAAAAGAACAAAAAAAAGAGAGATTCATGCGTAACATCAAATATTTCGATGTACGAAGTTCCTATATTTTGTTGCAGTTAGAATACGCGGCAATACGTAGAGGATATTTAACTGTGAATTGGCACATTGCCGCAGTTTGTAGCTGGGCGGGACAATACGACCGGGGTAAATTATGCACATTCGGCCAGCCGGCCAGCCGGCCGGCCGGTAAGTTTTCAAGAAGGTCTCTAGACCACGTGCTGTGAAAAAGTGAAAGCGATGTTCGGAACTTGAAGGTAGGATTGGAGCGAAAGGCTTTTTTCTTGTATCATTAAACGTTCTCGTAGATTACCTTCTGATGGTGTGGAATGCTCTTTGGGTTCGTCCGGCTCCGGCTCCGGGACCGGTACGGTAGTGGCTGCTAGAGAGAGAGAGAGAAAAAAAAAACGTACGAGGTTCTTAGACAAAAAGTCCTCATTGGAAGAGCATGGCAGGCATCGGCAGTAAAGAACGGAATGCTACGCCTCTGCACGAACGCCTATCGAGCTGTACCAGGCATGTATAACTCTAGCATTGCAAGCAGTCCAGGAGCGCTAAACGAGCGATGTTTCCATCGTCCTTTAAGGATGCGGCTGCAGCTGTTGATATCTATGGAGCACTCATTATGCTGGTGAACTAGAAGCTGACCAGCCAAGGGACCCTTTTACATAACTAGCAAGAGCGCTTCTCTGCATGCTGCTGCATATTTGCCCTATACTAATGGCGGCCCCGGTCGTGCTTCAGGCGGAGATGCAGTCCTAGTTGAACGTGCCACGGCTTGTCTACTACTGCGCACTTATATCGACAGTCATCACCGTGCTTGCAGCACAGGCTGTTTGCAGAAATGGACTGTAGCCGCCATGAGTTGTTTAAGCTACATAGCAGGAAAGCTGACTAGAATTTTGAAATGGGTCTCGAATTTTGGAACGGAAAATTGATGACAGAGGGATATATATATATATATATATATATATATATATATATATATATATATATATATATATATATATATATATATATTACGCACAAATCAGATGGGGTAAGAATAACTGTTTATTGGGGCTTGGGGCTAACTTGCGCTTGAAAAGTGAGGGAAAATGAAGCAGCGTTTGTAACAGGTGCTCCGCAAAGGAATCAATCTCCGAGAAGCCCTCGAGTGGTGCACTACTTCTTTTTCGTCAAAATCCCCTGCTGAGGAGGCGCGCGCCATCACGGCCTTTTCTTGAATCATCGGGCCGCTGGTCTCTTGGGGGGTGGGGCGAGGGGAGATGGAGGGCAGGGGAAGGAAGAGTGAAAGGGGGTGCCCGGGGAGTCCACCTTACATTCTCATTCTTTTCTTTTCCTTTTTATCTTCTTTTTCCTCATTTTTTCTTATTTTTTCTTCGGTTTTGTTCTCTTTCTCTCTCTCCCCCTTTGATTCAAGATTGTATAAAGCTGAGCACCAACAAACTGTACCCTCAATCCTGACGAAGGCCAGGCTCTAGGTCGAAACATCGAAATAAAGCACATTGTGACCACTGAATATATATATATATATATATATATATATATATATATAATATTATATATATATATATATATATATATGATTAATAAAGAAATTTTGATGAAGGCCGTGCCACGGCCGAAACGTAGAGTAAACAACTATCAAATTGTCGTAAGTGTGCTCCTTTATTCCTAATTATAAATATATATATATATATATAATATATATATATATATATATATATATATATATATATATATATATATATATATATCCGGATTCCGCCCAGGAAAAGTTATCTTTTCACCCACTTTTCTTTCTTCTCATTTACATTAAAATTGGCCTAGTAACTTCCCCTCTACCTTCCTTGGCATTATTGTCTGTTAGATCTCATTATTATAGTGTAAAACATGAAAAGACGAGCCCTTAAGTATACACTTGTTTCCCTTATATATATATGTATGTATATGTATTACAAAACTGGATTAAATTTAGTGTTTATTTTCTGCACACAGGTCAGAAGGTTCCAGGCAAACGTAACGTAGGTAATGAGCGCAAATACCAGTTTAGGTCACTGTCACTTCAGGACGGGAAAGAATAAGGGAAGAAAGGGAATGCGGTAGTTGCTGGGGCGGTACAATACCACCCCGCGCGCTGAATGTTGACTATTCTCGATCACTCGCAATCCACGTTTCTCGACTTTCAGTGACATTGTGCGAAGTGCCTGAGGGCTGCCCGAGTGAAAAAAAAGAAGAGAAGGATAAGAGCGAGTGTGAGCTCGAAACATTCACCATCGATGTATAAGAAGAGAGTCGAAGAACACCCTTTTTTGATTGAAGTTGAAGATGCCCTCTAAACGTGCCTCCCTAAGAGGCACGTTACAGATGTGAGCAAAATAGATGAATGACATCTTTCTGCTTGGACTTAAATGACACCCTTCTCCCTAATGTCTAAAAGTGCATCTCCAAAGAGCGTGTGACAGGTGCAGCTCTTATATGTATAATAAAAGAAATGTCAAAAGACACATTTTCGCTCGGAGTTCAGGCGACAGTTCACATGCATAAAAGAGTCAGAAGATATCTTTTTGCTAGGAGTTAAGAAGAGTCAACGAGCCTATGAAGAGCGTGCTATGTTAGTCGTGTTTCTTTGAAGAGAACATTATGAATGTATGAAAGGAGAGTGAAAGGACACCTTTTTCAAAGTCTTCTCTAAAGAGCGTGCTACAGATGGTACTCTGAGATGCATAAAGCAGTGTAGAAATACACCATGTTCTTGATGATAAGGAGGGAGTTAAGGAGGATATATGAAATGGGAGTCAGAGGACACCTTTACGATTGGAGTTAAGGAGAGTCATGTGCAAAGCAAGAGTCAGAGGATATCTTTTTCTTGGCGCTTAAGAGACCCAACGTGCTTCTTAAAGAGCGCTGCTATACAGATGCGACCAACAAGTATTCTTCTAGAAAGTCGAAGGACACTTTTTTCCTCGGAGCTAAAGAGAGTAAATGTGCCTCTGAAAAATGCGCTACGCATGGGTGAAAGAGGAGTCAAAGGTCACCTTTTCACTGGAGCCTCACATGTATGAAGAAAAAGAAAAATGACAGCTTTTTGCTTGGAGTGCGCCATTTTAGGTCGAAGTAGGGAGGTGGTTGAAGAAGAAATCCGAGAAGCATGCCTTATCCCGGAGAAAAACAAACGTTATCTGTATTAGCGATGCTTCGGTGGCAGTTTTCTGAACTAGAACTTGCATTGAGAGTGTCCGATTGTGCGATGTGACGTGTGGCGTGTTTTTGCGCAAGTGTGGCATGGTGAATGTATTGCGGTTGTTTTGCGAGAATAAAACTAGTCGCAAGTTGCGAGTGGTTTGCGTCGTTCGCGTTCTTAAAATCATTGCCATTACTTCCGGAATTGTAATACATGAACAACTTGCTATTGACGTGTTTCGGATAAGATATACAGGGTTTCAAATAATTCGAGCGACATGCATGTGAAACCCTGGTGCACCAAATCTACCTAGTCATAACGGTGCGTATCACAGACAGCGAAAATCGCTATACTACGCCTAAAAATTCCTTTCGTTGTATGAAAATTTCGGTTCATAGCTGCCACATTCAGAGCCGCCAACTCTCCCTTCAATAAAAGTAAAACGACATGTCTTATTTACTGGATTTTAATGGGACCTAGACTGTGGTCCCAACACACGAACTACAATCACAAAGACAGTCGATCAAATCTCATTTTCAACATGGCATCACGGGCTACATGATCAGTGAGAAACAAACAATATTCGTAACTGGTACGTGTTCACAACTCTGATATATATTTTTTTTTGAAGTTGAATGTAAGTTTGCCCGAACAGAACAGTTCCTGTATAATGTTACACGAACAGCGAAAAAAAAACTATTAACACTTATTTATAACGTGGAGACGTGTGCAACTAGTTAACTACGTCATTACTTTTCGCGATACACGTGAAATATAGCCCTAGTACGTCACACTTTTAATGTTTACTATGTTCGTGCAGACATGCGAAAATATTTCATGAGATATTTTTTATACGTAATGGAGGTTTACTTACCATGTTCTGGATATTCGGACGTTTGCGTATAGAAAAAAAAAACGAGAATAACTTGACACACACAGACAGCATTGACAACAAACAGTTTATGAAACGTTACGACCATTATTTGATTTACCTTGAATATACTACGTTCTGCTAAGTCCAAGTGTTCGGTCCGACTCGGAAGTGCAGCCGCACTGGGCTCAGTGTTTAATATGAAAAGCGATATTTTTATGCACCTTCAAATTGTGCTCTTGTAACCAGATGTTTAGGTATCAACCCGTCTGAGCAATGTATTCTAAACCGCAGGTAAACAACCCTACAGACGATTTTGTGGCACATTACACTGTGGCTTTTATTTAATTGAACTTGCGCAGTGCCTGCTTCATCAAACACGTCCTGCATATTGTGCTGCGACAGAAACACCCGAACGAAGGCTTTTTACTGGAAGGGTGCCTGCAACATAAACAAGGATGCTCAGAGAACGTTGCTGATTGGTAGTCGAGGTTCCTGACGTAAGCGCAGCACGTTTCTTGGAACTTGACTCAAAACAGCTTTCTGTTACGTCTACAAATCATGCTGTTGTGTTCTGTGCCGCATATTCTAATTCACAGCTATCAGCCAGCGAGCATTCGTTCCGTGTACGAATACAACCAATGAGCGAAGCACTTTAGGAAAGAGACGCAAGTGACTATGCTATTTCGGAACCCCTGCCCCGCCGCGGTGGTCTAGTGGCTAAGGTACTCGGCTGCTGACCCGCAGGTCGCGGGTTCAAATTCCGGCTGCGGCGGCTGCATTTCCGATGGAGGCGGAAATGTCGAGGCCCGTGTGCTCAGATTTGGGTGCACGTTAAAGAACCCCAGGTGGTCAAAATTTCCGGAGCCCTCCACTACGGCGTCTCTCATAATCATATCGTGGTTTTGGGACGTTAAACCCCACAAATCAATCAATTATTTCGGAACCCGATTTCGCTGCTGGCTTTCATGAAGGTGCTAGGGTAGTGAGCGGATGGGGTGAGCGTGTGCACGCTCGGTGGCGACAACGACCAAGCGAGTGAGCGGGCAACTCCATCAATCTTCCGCCATGCTCGCGCCTATTTCGCTTGGGACGCTTGCTCGGCGCAGGGAGCTTCGACGGCGGTAGTGGAGAACGGGCTTAAGAAGCTTCGCTTCTAGAGAATCTTCGGTCGCCACGTGGGCGGGATTTCACGTCTTTCCCCCAACGTGACATGTGTAGTAGAGCGCTCTGCGGCACCCAAAAAGGGCCAGTCGAAGATCAGTCTCTCGCTTGCAACAGAAGTGAAACCAGGTCTTGCCCTTCTAAACTCTCGGAAACGGAGATCAAGGCGCACACGTAAATGTTACGTTACTTATAAAAAAATTGTTGCCGATGAAAGTAATGCACTGAAATGACTATTGTTGACTGTAATAAACTTTGCCCTGGACTTCAAGGCTTTTGCGAAACGTGGTTCTATCAAAATGAAAGCCCGCTTCGTACGAGCGTTCAATTTTAAAGCGAATTCAATGAAAGCTCGGCGGCATTAAATTGACTATGGCGTGTATTTTTCTATTTTTTAAAAATTCATTAACTTACGGCATGCGAGGAAAATGTTCAGTTTCTTCGCGGAATTCTCAGGATTCATTGTGCCCCTACTATAGTGAACTAGCTGGAGACCGCAGCCGCCGTCATAGAGAGGGCCTGGAGGCATGATTTCACTGATCTTTTTGCTCCAGCGCTACAACCTGCGCAGGCATATTAAAAGCTAGGGCATTATAAAATAAATTGGGCCAGTAGTAAAGTTAAAATAATTTACTTTTTTCTCGCTCGTAACTCATGAATTGAGGCAGGTGTTTCAAATATTAAAGTCATTCATGTGAAGAAGTTCATGCAGCTTTGAGATTATAAAAAAAATGGCATTCAGGCAATACTTGCGAAGTAACGAACTTCAACAAGTTTTGCTCTGGCGCAGCGACCAAGCCAGCCTCTGTGGAAACTCGTGCAGGTGTCAGTGTTGGCCGAGCCTAGAAGAAATAACTCAGTTGATATTTCGACTTTGCTGCTTTTCTACCTGCGTGCCCTGATCTGGCCGAACGCTGGCCCTGAGCATTCTATGTGAAACCATGCTTTTCTTTAAACGTTACATGTATCGACCTCGGTTTTCATGGATGTACGAACAATTTGTTAATTAGAAAACATTTGCCGCCCTTAGACTACCTCTAAGATGAAGGTAAATGTATTTATCGCGAACAATGTGCATAATAGGGAAGTTTGCTTACCAGTCGAGCTGGCATTCTGGCTGGCGGTGGTGGAGCCACCGCCGTTATTTCCACCAGGGCCTTTATCAGCAGCTTCCGAGGTGGTAGTTCCACCTGTGAAGGAGAAAACGACAAGAAGAGATCGAGTCGACGTGGCAACATGAATTCGCGGAGACGGTTATTTGTCAGACAAGCGCAGGGAGAGACGGAAAGTTTTGGCGCCTCTGAAGAAGGTTCATTACGTTACAGCGCTGACTGATAACTAAACTTACGTGTTTGTATTAATAGATCAACGAAATTCCACTATCAACGATTACCAGCCATTCTTTTCAGTTAGCGCTTCACTCGTTTTTCGCACATGTAGCCCGTTATCTCCTTCTCAACACTTTTGTAGAGGGGAGAGGGGGAGGAGCCCTTGGTTTGCCGAGGTCGCTCCCTCGAAAACTTTGCGCGTGAAAACGGACAGTAATCCACTTGCTGAGCGGCGCAACACTTCAGGTACTAATTTACTCACAATACCTTACAGGCTCCTTACCAGAGCATTGTGTAAGATGAAATGTCCACTATACATTCTGAAGGGAGCAATGACATTGCGATGTAATCGAGTGCCAGAAAAGAAAAATTTACACCGACGTAGAAAAAAATAAAGGAGCATGCACGAAGCGTAAAAAAATTCCGAACCTAATTACCATTCATAGTGCTACAGTGCTAGTATATAGTGCATGGAGACGAGGACAGAACAGACTGGCGCGAGCTAATCTGTGTGGCTGGCGCTGCTCGCTTAACCGACTCAAACTTATCTGTCTACTATTCCATGGCGGTCTCCTTCTCGTAACATATTTGGTGCAGTGGTGCGACACCTAATTCACCAGATACCTGTGACAACTTGACGCGAACTCGTTAGGCGGGAACTTGAAGCGGCTGCTCCAGCTAAGGTGGGACCAACGTCCCCTGACCCCTCTCTTTCTACTACGTTACCCCTCATTCATGTAGTCGTCCGGCAGAAAATTGCCAGCTTGGGAATTCGCTCTATTTCAGCGCCTCCCCGCACCGACTTCCAGCCCCAATACACGTCTGCACGTTCCTTCCCGACCGGCTCTCTCTCAACGTTCCGTAAACAGTCCACATGGCGAACACACAATCACAAGCCAATCTGTTTCTAGTGCCACCGAATTGTGCACATTACTCGCAATTGCAAAAGTCGCTGGGGTCCTCCTGCACAAGCTTTCCCTCGTACCACCTATCTCCATGAGACCAGCCACGACAATTTTGCCCAGGAACCTGCTACATAACACCGCTACTCCCGCTCTCCATCGCCCCAACGTCGCCAGTCTCGTTCTCCACTGCCCCGCCGACCATCTTCCCACGACTTCCCACGAGGTTGCCTGACGAAAAACTGGACTGATAGAAAATTCTCTGTGACAATACAGACGAAGCAGAACTTTATAGAAGTAGACGGCGTACATATCACTGCTCTTGACACCGGCGCTCAACTTTCCGTGACGACGAGTGATTTTCACTGCAACCTCAAGAAGGTTCTCGTGCCTGTGACCACTAAGTTCGTCCATGTTGCGTATGGTGGAATAGCATCTATCGTTGGAATGTGCTCCACTCGCTTAAGCATTGGCGTTCGACACACCGTCGTTTTCTTCTCCATCTTTAATAACTGTCCTCAAGACGTAATATTAGGCCTCGACTTCCTGTCCGCGCATTCTGCCCTTTTAGACTGTTCGATCAGTACGCTCCGTCTACACTTGCCCGCAACAGAACCTCTTACAAAAGGCCGAGTCACCTCTGCACAACGGGACATGCGCGCCTCCCTCCACAGACACTGACCTACGTGGAGCTCGTCTCAATACCACCAGTTGCCGACGGTGACTGTTCTGACCCCTATCACAGATGCCATCATCAATCGCGGCATTACATAACCACACACCATTCTGTCCATCGCAGAGAATTCCCCGTGCCCCCCAGTTGTCAACTTTAGCTTGCCTCTTTGGCGTTGCTCTGCACATTAGAAGACAACGCGGTAGATGTTTCCACGGTGACCGCTCCTTCTGGCCCCCACGCTCAACATCAATTTGACAATGTCTCTGACAGCGCTATTAGGTCAATGATCGCTTCCAACTTAACTCCGCAGCAGACTGACGAGCTCCAGCGGGTTCTACTGTCCTACATCGACGTTTTTGACCTCAGCGGCCGTCCTTTGGGGAAAGCTACTGGTGTGACCCACCGCATAAACTACGGGTAATGCGCGTCTTATTCATAAGCGTGCATATCGGGTGTCGGCGGCCGAGCGTCACATTATTAAAAGTGAGGTCGACAAAATGCTCACCCAGGACATCATTGAGCTATCCTATAGTCTTTGGCCTTCTCCTGCAGTGCTAGTCCACAAGAAAGACGGTACATGGCACTTCTGCGTTGATTATCGACACCTAACCAATATTACCAAAACAAAAGACGTGTACCCTCTGCCACAAATAGATGATGCCCTTGATTGCCTCTATGGGTCTTACTATTTTTCCTCCATGGACCTTCGTTCCGGCTATGGCAGATTGAGGTAGATAAATTTCACCGTGAAAGACGGCGTTCGTCACCTCTGATGGCCTATATCAGTTCAAGGCCATATCATTTGTCCTTTGTAACGCTCCAGCTACCGTCGAAGGAATGATGGACTCCCTGCTGAAAGGTTTCAAATGGTCCACCTGTTTGTGCTACTTGGACGACGTCGTCACCTTTTCATCAACATTTGAAACTCATATAGAGTGCCTCTCAGCCATCTTAGGCATCTTTCGTCGCAATGGCTTGCAGCTCAACTCGTCCAAATGTCACTTCGAATGCCACCAAATCAAAGTACTAGGCTATTTAGTAGACGCCAGCGCTGTACAACCATACCCGGCAAAAATCAGCGCCGTCAAGAACTTTCCTGTACCACGATCTCCGAAGGATGTACGCACCTTTATCGGACTGTGTTCCTACTTCCAACGCTTCGTCAAAAATTTTGCGCACATAGCGAGACCGCTTACGCAGCTCCTCAAGGATGACGTCCCGTTTTCCTGGGGCTCCTAAGAGGCTTCTGCGTTCCCGACTCCCATCGCTCTTCTCACTACTCCTCCAATTCTGGCACACTTTAACCCTGATGGTCCTACGGGAATCCGCACAGATTCAAGTGGAACTGCCATTGGTGACGTTCTGGCTCAGAAACAACGTGGCCATGATTGTGTTAATGCAAGCGCCAGCCGCCTCTTATTCATCTCTGAGCATAACTATTCTATCACAGGGCGCGAGTGCTTGGCTCTAGTATGGGCGGTGGCGAAATTTCGTTCTTATTTATGCAGCAACTATTTTCTGTAGTTACTGAGCACCACGCACTCTGCTGGCTAAATTCTCTGAAAGATCCATCAGGCCGCCTTAGTCGCAGGGCTTTGCGCCTGCAAAAGTTTTCCTATTCGGTGGTCTACAATTCTGACCGCCTACACCATGATGCAGATTGCCTCTCCCGGTACCCTGTCTACGATCCCGAGGACACTGACACGCCCACGGAGCACTCTATCTTGTCATTGTCTGACTTCCTTGACATTGGGGAATCGTCCCCAAATGGCACTTCCGTCCGCCACTTTGTCTTTTAAAAGGATGTGCTATATACCACCGCGATTTCCGACCAGGCCTGACCTTCTCATTGTTGTGCCTAAGCATTTGTGCTGCTGTGTTCTCACCGAATATCACGACGCTCCTACGGCTGGACACCTTAGCGTATCTTGCATGTACGAGCGCATCCGACACCATTTCTTCTGGCCAGGCCTTGCTCGCTCTGTTCGCCAATACATTTCCACGTGTGAGTTATGCTAACGTCGTAAAATATCGTCGCTGCTACCCGCTAGCCATCTTCAACGAATCAACATACTCGCGAAACCATTTTACTGTGTTGGGTTAGACCTGCTTAGTCCTTTTCCCACATCAACATAAGGAAACAACTGGATAACCGTGATTACAGACTACGCTACACGCTACGCTATTGCGCTGACTTCTTGTTACGGGACGCTACATTGATTCACGGTGCTCCCGGACAACTCCTTACAGACCGTGGTCGTACATTTCTATCCCAAGTCATCACCGACATTCTGCGTTCTTGTTCCACGCAACACACACTGACCCCCGCTTACTACCCTCAAGAAAACGGCCTCACGGAATGATTTAACCGTACTCTAACAAATATGCTCGCTATGTACGCGTCACCCGACCACCGAGACTGGGACCTTGCCTTACCCTATGCAACTTTCACGTATAATTCATCCCGTCTCGACACAGCGGGCTTTTCACCGTTCTACTTATTGTACGGAAGGGAGCCGAATTTATCACTGGACGCAGTCTCTCAGCTCATACATCGTCCACCAGCGAGTATGCCCGCGACGCGATTGCGCGAGCCGATCATGCCCGTCAGCTCGCTCGCTCTCGGCTGATGGCGTCGCAGACCAGCCAATGCCGTCAGTACGATGCGAAACATCAAGACGTACATTTCGCTCCCGGTACCCTCGTTTTACTCTGGTACCCTCATCGTCAGCTGGGCCTATGAGAAAAGCCTTTGGCTCATTATACGGTACCTTACCATGCATTGCGCCAAGTAACACTTGTCACCTATGAGACCAGCCCCATCTATGCATCATCATCTGCTGTGTGGTCCAGTAATATTGTACACGTCTCGCGGATCAAGCCCTACTAGAGTGCGTCAGATAACAGCCTTTAAAGCACCGGGATGGTGCCTTCGCCGCCAGGGGTCATGCTACGTGCCAGTGCATGGAGATGAAGAGGACAAAGCAGATATATTGGCGTGAGCTAATCTGTGTGGCTGGCGCTGCGTTACACAATAATAAAACGAAAACGTAACAGGTAACAGATGTACAAAGATTTGAATGAGCACTAATAATTTAAGCATGAAATTTTCAAATAGGTGGTAATGAAAGGCTTAGGGAGTAGTTATCGAAGTAAAATCGCCAGAGAGATCGTTCCAAAGTTGAACGCGTCTTGTGGCAGTGCAGAAGAAATAAACGCCCTTGTCTTGCCAAGGATGCGCTGCTCGAAACTGTCCCGATTATGAAGCCGCCTAGACATGCACAGTGGGATTCTCAGAGGGAATGTGGCCTGGTGTTATGAATATATCCGTGAAGCAGACACAAAAGGGAAACGCTTCGGCGAACCTGGAGAGGATGCAGCGAATATTAGTTTTATTTTCGTAATACTGCGCTTGTGCTCGTAATATCCAGCAACAAAACGGACGGCGTGGTTGACGAGGGGACCGAATTGATGACAAGAATTCTAACTGCGGGCGAACGAACGTTATGTAGGCTAACTTGCGAATGTTAGGTGGTGATTTACGCAGATTGCGGTGAGTGTACGCAAGTTTTTGCGATGAACAGACAGCACAACACAAGTGTATACGATTACGTATTTGTCATCGACTTTTTTGGCGCTGCGATTAACTACTGTAGTTGTAATCGGTTACTTCTTTCTGTAATGTGTTAAACACCACAGTTATAATCGGCGCTAGTCCGACGACTCTTGGGATTTAAGTTAACGAGGTCCTAGGTTCACTTTCGTTACTTCGTCAGTCTCCAGGTTTCTGATCTCTAGTTACACGTTGCCGCTGAGGAATACTCGTACACTATCATTAATGGCCGCAAAACAAGGACTGAATGCACTTTGTCCCGCTTGTAGCTCAAGGTTTGGATCCAAGGTCATAATTCGCCCACTTATGGTACTTCCATAACCTCGCTATATATTGCGAACAAGTATTTGGCCGCGAGGCTGTTCGATCTGTTCACGCGACAATTTCAAATCGCCCATGATAAACTTGTGCTAGCACTCACCGCTGCTTTTTCCCGACAGGACCACGAACACACCAGCGGCGCCGAGAATGAGCAGCACTACGACGCCACCAATGATGAGCATCGAGGACCCTCCACCACCACCTGCCGCGTCTCCTCCTCTGTAAAGACATTTAGTTATCCACACACCCATCTCTATCTACCTATCTGCATCTGTATCTATTTATATACAACTACACTTTTATTTCTGTACATCTGTCTATCTATATCTATCAATCCATATCCCTTTTCCTTACCACAAATCCATTTATTCATTCATCGATATATTTATTAATATATTCATTTGTGATAGCGTACTGGAATTTGACAGCGAAAGCACCTCGGCTGGACTTTGTAACAAAGTTTTACAAACTAGATATAATAAACGATAACTATAGTGTAACATTTTTTTTGACAGTTCACCTTCTCGCAGATGACTGTGTTTAGAGAGAAATGACTGGTTTTAACGACTTCACAGCTCTAGAATCTGACCTTCGTTAGCTAAAACAGATAAAACAAAACAATTGATTTGCCTATTCAAACAGCTATCTGCGTGTCAGATCTCCTTACTAATATCTAATAAAATAGTACAACAAATGACAATGCCGAGTCCTTGCGAACGCTGACAAGCATTGTAAAAACGATGATGTACTTACTCAGCAGTAGCTGTAAAACAGCGAACACATGTCATTTAGAAGATTGTTGTCCGCTATGGTGCCGGTGACTTGCGATATCTTATTAGTCACGAGCCAACTTGCAGCGTATCACAATATAAGCCTCGATGGTAATTAAGCAAATTGCAATACCCCACTCACACATCATACCTGCCAGTTATTCTTTTCGCACCTTTTTTTTATTTGTAGAGGACAGTAACCAAACATTAACTAAGAGGAGGTTATACAATATGAATGTAGGGAGAGTACCTAGAACTATTTTTAAACGCGAGTGAACGTCCACCATTCTAGTTTAACTTTCTTTTGGGTTGTGGTAAACGATTCATAAGATGAGGCGATGAAAGAGCGAAGCGTTTGTGTGCGCATCCCCACGCTTTTTTTTTTAGGGGCGAAGCTCCTTATGGCGTTACTTGTGCGTCCTCGTAGTACGTAACCACCAGTGGCACATACCCGAAATAGGTAGAACATTTGACCTCCAAGGTGGTGCCGGTGAGAGATTTCTTCTGTGCATTGTTTAACAATAAAAAATAGTGCTCAACGTACATGCCAATGGCTGCTAATGAGGAATGAGAGACAGGGGCACTCGGCTTTTAGTCAACGCACACGCTGCGATCCCCATTAGCAGCCATTGGAATGTACATTGAGCACTATCGGACAAAAAAGGGTTGCTACATTATACTCGCTGGGTGTAACCTCCTCAGTTTTAGATAGGTTTAGCGAGCGTTGAGCCGCAGGGCCATGAATACAATGAACTAGTATATACCATGAATGAATTCGAGGTGGTTAAAGGGGGGAAGCAGATACGAAGCGCAAGCCGTAAGAAATTAAAAGCTGGGATCCTCCTGTCTCTCATTTCTCATTAGCAGCCACTGGCATGTACATTGAGCCCTATCTGACAGGAAAAGGTTGCTACGTTATACTCGCTGGGCGTAACCTCCTTGGTTTCAGAAAGGTTTAGCGAGCATTGGGCCGCAGTGCCATGAATACAGTGAGCTAGTATATACCATGAACTCAAGGTGGTTGAAGGTGGGAAGTAGACCCGAAGCGCAAGCCGTAAGAAAGTGTGCGTGTGCCACCTATCGTTTAGTCCTTGGAATGTCCACTGAATGGTGGTGCTTCTATATGGCGAATATATGATATAAAGATGCGAGATGGTGGGACTTGGAGTGTTGAATAGATGGACGAACGGACACACAGACAGATGCATGGATGGGACGCATGAACAGACGCAGGGGCGGATGCATGAGCGAACGCAGGGACGGGCGCACGAACAGACGCATGGACGGTCACACAGACGGACGCATAGACGGACTAATGCTTCGCCCCACTCTCCATCATTCACTCCGTGGATATGCTGCCATTTTTTTTATCTTCGCAACGTTATCTGCTGCAAAAGTAATCCCTCGTATATTTTTAGAAGAAAAGGGTAGTGAAGTTGGCAGTATGAGGAATGGAGTGAAGTCTTATTTTGAATAGAGTTACCACACTTCTAGTCAATGCTGAAGCTGCGTGTTGGTTAGGTTAGAAGGGCCATACGAGGAACGCCCTCCTCGCTTGAGACAGTCGTGCAAGACGACATAAGATTTTATTTCACTGAAGTTTGGGGGCGATCTCTGACATGTGCCGTTAAATTATACCATTACACTATCAATCATTTGGCATTCCCACATCACGTTTACTAGTATACTGGAAGCCGAGTATAATGCAGTGAAAGCAGTTTGGATGAGTGAAGTGGTAGGTTAAGAGCACTTCCCGCTTTTAATAGTGTAGACTGCAAGCACGATTATAGAAAGAAACTAGTGCTCCCACCCTTCCCCCACGGGTCGAGTAATAAAGAACAAGCTTCACAGTACACTCAAAATGAAATGTCTGGGGAGCAAAATCTCAAAACAGTGATATGATTACATAGGGTGACATAGTGTTGGGCTACGAAAAGTATGACCATCTCGTGTTCATTGACGAGCACTGATATCGATCGCAAAGCACACGGACCTCTTAGCATCTCACCCCAGTCGGTTATCACCACTAGGATGAGATTGATCTCGCTGGTAGCAAAAATGAAGGAAGTCATGAAGTGTAGTCTTGCGACGGTCTGACTTGGTCCTTCACTCTTGAAGGTCGAAGGTGGCAAGTGAACTGTTATTTTATTGCAACATCAGTGGTCCTCTGTTGCCATTACCGAAAAATTTGCGTGGCAAGAACGCTTAAAGCGTTGACGGTACAGAACGAATGGGCCAGACTGCACACCCCTGCTCCCCCTCAAATGATTCAGGGGTGCCATGTGCACAAGTTTACGGTCAAGTGACGCATAGACATAGAAACACCTGTAACCGACCACTACGAGGATTCAATGGCTACTGCGCTGCTTCGCAATGTGAACAAATACAATGGTGATCGAGAAGGCTTGATCGAATGCATGCCTAGAACAGCTATCTGAACGACTGGGTTGGGAACGAGTGGGTTGGCCTGTCTCAAACGAGGGAATGTACTTCGTATGACCTTTCTCACATAACCAACACGGAACTCGAGCATTCGCTAGAGGTGTGTTGACTCCATTCAAAGTAAGACTCCACTGCGTTCCTCATATTGCCAACTACACTTCCCTGTTCTTCTAAAAATGGTCTACTGCACTGCTTCGCAATGTGAACAAAACAATGGTGATCAAGAAAGGTTGATCGAATGCATGCTTAGAACAGCAATCTGAACGGCTGGGTTGTGAACAAAAGGAATGAAGATTGATGGAGGATACCTCGATAACCTAAGTTGTTTTAAGCAAGAATGTCGTTCGCTAGATGCTTGCGGATCGTTCCAGCTTCCGAACTACAAAATTATTCTTATGAACTCAATATCGGGTGGAACATGTTATCCTCACCCTCTCACTTCAAAACCTTTGCTCCTGAAAGTTTACAGGTGATGGCACTGAACAACAATTGAAGGTCTACATAGAGCGAGGTCTTTTCAAAAGGACAACAACCGTTTTTGATCTAGGGGTGAAGAAACAAGGCATTGTGTTGGTATATGTAATGCGACGCGTTAGAGGCATCACCTGAGTAGATTTCTGTCTTTAACACGTGTTCAATGTCATGACCATGTCACAATATAAACTAATAAAAGATTATTCAATGGTCATATTGGAGCCTACAGGCTTCAATATGGCTAAAACAACCTTACACAATATAGCACAATGCGACACGCTAAAACAACCTTACAAAATATACCACAACACTCGACAAACATAACACACACAAGGTAGCGTCCAGGTGGCGCCGCCAACGCTCGACTTATCACGGGGGCCCACGGCAGACGACCCGTGGTGCCATTCACCGCGAACCCGCCGCAAGAGACAACCGTTCGCGTCAGCCGCCACGCACCACAGGGACTCGCCAATGTGTCATGTGCTGCCAGCCAGCATTGGCGCCAGGCGTCATTGCTGGCGCTGCCGCATCATCATGATGATGAAGAGAAACGCTTGCGAGCACAATGCCACATACCGCTCGATGGTTGTGAACTTTAACTGCGGCTTATGCGCGAAACACGCGTGTGTCACGAGGTGCAAACCACTTTACAGGGCGTGTTAGCATCCGCACAGGGTCGAAGTCAACATTCGCTATAGCGAATGTTGAAGTTTCCTATATATAGGAAAGAAACCACGGTTTCCCTTTACTGAAAAAACCTCTACATAGGAATAGATGTTACATGGGACGTTTTGTGGCGAACATCTGATTCCACATGTTAAGACACTTTGACTTTAACCTTTTATCCTTGAATGAACTCGAAGGTGACAGACATCCGGTATGACATGGTATATCGCTAAATGGCCTTAACTAATTCCTCTTGTGCAGAATCAAAAGTATATTCAATGCCGCGCACTCTTCGGTCTGGTTCAGCACTTGGCATTTGCGTTATTTAAAGTGTGTGCCCGGGTTAACTACAAAGATAATTAACAATTGCTGACTTACAGCTTGGCGCCGCGGAGGACTCTGTAGAGGCAAGAAACAAGAGAAATCAAAACAGTTAACTTTAGGCATTCAAAACTAGTAAGACCAAACAAACGAGATAATGGCTAGACGTAAGGCCTGTGCAGCACAACTAAGTCACTGAATGTTACACGTAGGCGAGTTGGCCGATCGGGCAAATCCCGCGAAATTATTATGGATACTCTAAACTTGGTGGGTACGTGTAAGCATTTTAACTGGCTGATGGCCATGAATTTCAAACTACTCACCTATTCAAACTACTACTTTCATCTTTTTGACTGTCTCTCACTCAATGCTCCTACTTAATCACACTGGCTTGAACAATACTTGAAACGACTCGAAGATGAAAGGCGTTTGGCATGGCATGCATTACTAATTAACTGCAATTGTAACTGTCCTTAACTTAATGCAAGAATCTGACGAATTTAAAACCTACTGTGATGAGCCTGTTCAAGAAGGAGCCAGTGGTTAGACCTTAATATTCACAAGGACGCAAAAGAGGGAGTGAAACCACGCGAGTTAAGTCGAACGCGACCACGTTAAGTTTGTGTAGATTGCTAAATCATACTCTGAAATTTTAGTGCCACAAATTTCACAACCTTCAGTTCATTATTAAATAAGAAATTAGTATGTTAAGTCTCTGCGTACTGGAATTCATAAGTTCACTTTTTTATTATTTAGGCCCTAGTAAGCGGCATCGGAATCTATGACGTTATTTGCAGCGTCACCACCCGCAATTTTGTTCTGGGTGTTTTTTTCGCATACGAAGCGCGGTTTTCTGCATCAAAAATAGAGCCATGATTTAGTGTTCACTCTAAAAGACTGTGTGTGCATGCACGATCACAAGACGGAATCCTTTAAAAATGATACTTTTTGTGATTAGCTCAGTTCTGTTTTATTTTTATTATTTAATGTCCCTTTTATGCAGTGCCACTTCAAGCAATTGTCCCTTTGACGACGATGTTTATGACATCCCCTATCCCGTATTACAAAAGAGCATCCCGTAGTCCGCGTTACGAAATATCATTTCGCATATACGTGTTACGGAAAATCACTTCGTAATTTGCGTTTCGAATCCCGGGTTTCTTGTTGCGGAATATCAGTGGCACCTTCCATAGTTGCGGTTCGTGCTCTGTATGTATTGTGCGTACTGACTAGTGATTGTGTAGTTGAATTGAAGTTGAAATCGGCCTACTGTATGGAAATAAATGCGCTGGTTGGTGTGCACGAACGCACCTATGGGCAGTACGCACACTGCAACTTTGCCTTGCCGAGCTCTAAGAAAAGATCAGCTTTTGTTAACTTGCTTTATCCCTCAGCACGTTGGAGGGAAAGTCAAAAACAGATTGCTCGACCTACAAGAGCGATGAAAATTTTCGCTACATTATATACAGGCTGATGCGGTTTTGGAATAATGGCGTTTTGTCGTCCCACGATGGTTTCATTCAAATTCCGCAACTTTAATCATATAAACCATTAGTGGCTTACGCAACTGCGATGTTTCAAATTTCTTTCCGAATACTAAAAGCGGCAAAGAGCAACGTCATGAGGGGCCGCACATTTATTTAAAAACCAGTCTTTGTATATGAGCTTTTTGTATATGAGGCGTACGCAAAGTCTTTGTATATGAGCTTTTTTGTATATGAGGCATACGCAAAGCAATACGACATGGTTACGGTAAGAGAAAAAAAACACTTACCCTGGGCTGTAGACGGGGCGTCAGCTGTAAACAAACACAAAGAAATTGTTAAGTTATTGCGTTGTTTTATTACAGAGCTTTTAAAAATAATCGCAGGGCAAATGCAACACACACTTCGCGAATGCTGACCTAGGGGTGACGAGAGAGGCGCTGTGTTCCCTGTATCAGTCTTCGTGCTTGCCTTGTGATAAACAAGCTGGCATGAAATCGGCTAAAAGTCGTGTCGACAAAATAGGCTTCCAAATATAAGATATACCTTTAAAATGATCGCGACTCTGCAGTGCTTAAGTTACCGGAATTTGTTCTCGAAGATGTATTATATTTTTCTGAATAAAATGGTAATGCATTAGTGGAATCTTTCGTTTTGCTAATTTATTATGAAACAGATCAAAGACTGCTTCACGACATGGCCATAAAATGACAGAAGTGAACCCAACGAAAGCTTCTACACACGAGGGACAAGTTTCGCCATTTAGCGTCGTTATCGGTAGGCAAGGCGTTGATTGATTGATTGATTGATTGATTGATTTTGTGGAGTTTAACGTCCCAAAACCACCATATGATTATGAGAGACGCCGTAGTGGAGGGCTCCGCAAATTTCGACCACCTGGGGTTCTTTAACGTGCACCCAAATCTGAGCACACGGGCCTACAACATTTCCGCCTCCATCGGAAATGCAGCTGATGCAACCGGGATTCGAACCCGCGACCTGCGGGTCAGCAGCCGAGTACCTTAGCCACTAGACCACAGTGGTGGGGCGGGCACGGCGTTGAGAAGACCTTACACGAGAATTCGCGACCTACCAGAAAGAGAAAGATTTGAGCGCGTTAGTTATATCGCTTTTTTTTTTCAAAATCCAAAGCCTGTGTTTCAACAAGGTAGTTTATTCATTTGACACCGCCAGCTTTGGTAGAGATCATTCAAATAAGTTTGAAGACGACCGAGATCTTTTTTTTTATGACAGCCAACTGAAAACAAGACAAGACAAGAGGACAAAGAAAGTGCGCGCTGCGTTGTGCACTGCCATCTGCCTTTGTTTTGTTCGCGATGGCCGTCAGGAGTGTATTTTAGCCAGCCTATCTTGGTACATCGTCCTTTTTTTACAGTTGTCGACCATGCTTGATGACGCTGTGCTTAACAGAAAAACTTGAAGCCATGAATGCGATAGCAACAAATCGAAAATTTACGAATGGCAAGCATCTCGATACTTGAATCGCGCTGCTTAAGCACAAAAAATGCACTAAAAGCACCCACAGGTCCAGTGTCAACTTTCACAGCTGAACTACAGCGCGCCGCTTGAATAGAAGGACCAGAAAGAACTATCAACTGTCAATCTTGCTACTTAGCTGTGCTTGAGCAGCGCACTGCTTTCCAAGGGGGGCCGTTGCAACGAGCGAAGTGGCCTTCGTACACTCTGCAGCTTTCAAAGCGAAACTGCCGGTTGAGGTTCGACACGTACAAACCCCAAACGCGAATTTAGCGCGAGCGCACAGGCGACCACGCCTTGTGGGTCAAATAATAAGTGTTAGACGAGCGCGCGCGTCTCAATGAGCGGATCACCGACTTATAAAGCGCGCCCTTCACGTCATATTGCTGAAGATGCACAGAACACGCCGAAAATGACTCAGCGTTAGTAGGCTGAAGGACGTACGCTTTTGTGGCCGAGCCATTCAGCGCTACACCCTGCGGAGCGAGAGGTCACCTGTTCGAATGCACGCTTCAAAATACTTTCATTCCATTGCCATGCGGCTTCACCGCATGGCAATGGAATGAAAGTTGGCCATAATATGAAAGGCGAGACACAGATAGTACAATATGGACTAGTGTTGCTATACCACCAAACACAATTGTGATCGAGGTAGTTCGCATTGGCTTTACGCGAGACCACTTTTTGCGGTAGCAATTATATGCACTCTTTCGGCTGGCTTTTTCCGCAGCCGTTACTGTCATGTTCCGTATATGATACGTCCCGCGACAAAACATTGCAGTCTTGTCCACGGACATAACGGCAACGGCAGGAGCGAAAACCATGTCTTACATGTCAGGTTCGACGACGGCTACCTCGCCGCATGCTCTGAAGTCTGCCACAATTCTTGACATCGTCTCGCCCGCTATTTACTCGATCGCAGAGCTTTCGCCGTCGTTGATATCAAGCCAACGCGGCCTCTTATCGACGTTGACACTCCGAGCCCTGCCAGCATGGACCATCATTGCCTTCAATGTCTTACGCAGCAAAAGTTCACGCCCTTAAATAAACAGAGGGCAAACTTGAGGCACACGGTAACTATGGCCGACGCACTTACGGATGACGATCCTGGTATATGAAAGCACACCACACATTCCCCGCCTGACATAGAGGCAGCCATCGACCAGTGACCATGCCGACCTGTGTATCCGGGTGCACCGACTTATCCTTCTGTCCGCGCTTGCAGCATTTCATGAAATGCCTCCTGCCGAGTTCTCGACGGGCGACGCGAACGAGCAGGCATATACCTCGTATACAGGCAGGTCCTTTGACACGCCTCAAGCCTGCCTATTTCGAAGCAACGTTGTCATCGGCCCCACCATCGTGTGATGCAACCGACGCAACGCTACTGCATTCTGAATCGCTGCCTTCTTACGCCACACCGAGGACATATCGTGTGTCCTGGGTTACAATCGTTCGTCGGACTTTCCTCTCTTCTCTAGGGAAAGCTCTCTCTCGGCGTCACAAAGAAGAGAACGAGCTCTCGCGCCTGGTGGTTCGGACGCTGGCAGCCGCCGCTGCTCCGCTTCAGTCCTCGGAATAACGGGGTGAAATCGGCACGACCACGTCGGCCGCTGTCACATCCCTATTTGCTCTCGCTACAATGTTACGGACCTGAATTCTAAGTCAAATGATGACTGCACCACGAAGGCATAAGAAGTCCTGTATCAAGGATCATATCTTATGAGAAGAGCTGCAGTCCTAGGAAGCTTGCGGGATAAAGTCAGTGGTTCATAGATAATCTGGCTATGCAGATTCCCTCCGGTGTTACTAGGTGACCTCCAGTTGTCCAGATTTTCGGGTGTTTCCAGATGACTAATTTTCCTCAGCTTCACCATGAACAGCCCACTGATGAGAATAGTCGGCTCTGGTGTTTACAAGAGCTTTAGCGCTGTAGCGATCGATGAGAACGTTGAGGTCACTAGTTCCTCGTCTAGTGTTGCAGTTGTGCCGCGGCAACGATCGTTTGTTCCACCGCTTTGACGTTGCATCGGGGATTCTTTGTACTGCCATCTTTCGACGTCAAAGCACCATTCAGGTAGCAGCAGGTTCAGGGCTCGTGGTGGTGTCGTCGTCTACACTAGATGATCTTAGTTGTTTTGTCGTACAGCAACCGCACCTCCATCGGTTTCTGCCCTCAATTTTCCAGAGGCGGGCTATGTACTGCTGGCGGTGCGGAGAGCTGTAGGGGCCAGGCGACGATGAGCACGAAAGTCGTCAGTAAGTCTATTGGGCTTGTGCGAGGCAGTCTTCGATATATTGAGGTCGTTCACTCTGCTGTGAAGATGGTACATTTACGTACGTTGGAACTACGTAACCTCATATGCCGGTACTGGCAGCGGCAGTAGGTGTGGCTGGCTTCCCCGCAGTGCTAGGCAGAGCACGTGGTTCTCGAAAGCACCAAACGTTATCTTCCTCGGAGCGTAGTGCTGCTCGGCAGGTGGCCGGTAAGACGCTATTGGTGGTGTTGGCAGAACTGCAGTGGTGTAGCATCCATGATGCGGCCTAAATGAGTGTTGAGGCGGACTGCGGGGCGTAAATAATAGCTTGCAGCTCAGACTGCGGTGCTTCCAAGCGATTGCCTTACTTCCTCATGGACAATGTCAGCAATCGCATCACCTGGAGGCTGTGGCATAGGCAAGAGCAGGCCATACTTGTTGCCGCGAAATGAAAACTCGAACTACAGCAAGCAATGCGCGCAGTGCACTAATATCGGCAAACAGAGCATTGGCTGTCGATAAATTGATCACCGCTGGCTCGCATTGTCTTCTATACATGCTGCATTGAAGTTTCCAGCCAGGTGGACGCGTAAGCTCTTGGATAAGCAAGACTGATTCCTGCAAGCTATCTTATCTTTTCGTACACAAAGACGGGATCAGCGCCGATCGTTGCTGACAGTCTGTGGGTTAACACCGAGCACATCGAAATGATATGCGTGACACGTCTGTTATGTCTCTTTTAGATGTGTTCGATTTCGGTATTGAGAGTGATCACTCCTAATATCGGTAGGCAATACCCATGACCATTCAAATGGAGAATATTGAACTACCTTTAAAAGCACAGTCATCAACATCGACGGTAATATGATCACTATTATCACTCCCATAATAGGGTAGTCAGCGTCGGTGAGCATCTACATGGGAAACATAACAGGCCATCAAGATAACGACCACTGAAAGCAGGGCCATCGACGTCAACAACCTCTAATATGATGACTGAGATCATTCCCGTTGATAGTCTATATAGATGATCATTTAAATAGGGAATATTCAACGAGTCCGTCGCTAGGAACGACTTCTGAAAGTTTCATGAACGTCGACAGCTTTTCTTATAACTTTTCGACCGTGGTTGTCGACGTGGTTGTTCACTGATTACGCTCCCATTTTACGGTTGCCACTGTACTGGCGACCATTCAAAATGGGGCAATGCTTGACGCGGCTATCGATATCAGTGACCACCCAAAGCAGGATCAAGCTTTGACATCAATAGTGACTAGAACACTGAAGTGGCCACTGAAGAAGCGTCCATCAGCAGCGAATATCCTTTAAATGGTGCTAAATTTAGAGGCGGCAACATCAATGACAACCAAAATGACTCTTGGTGTGGTTATCCACTCTGATGACCACTGAATATATTACACTCGACAGGAACGAATTGGCAGCTTATGAAGTGAAATTCAGTTTAATGGTTATTCGTCTAAGTTGCATATAGTTGAAATGAAATATAATGCGATGAAGATATTAAACTTGGTTGCTAGTACGCTCGCGACGTTCACGTGGTTCAACCAAACATTTTTTTTAATCTACTCTGGTCCAACGACCGTTGCATCACATGACATCCGTTTGCTACGGTCTCGCTCGAGAATCGAGTAAAACAGGCAACTCTGGTTTCAAGGCATATTCGGGAACGCGTTTGATGAACAGCGCAGTTACCGCGTTTTAGACTGTTACTGGTCCCGGCCGATGCGGCATTTTCGGATCCCGTGTGGCTCCGAGGCGGCCGCGTGCAGTAGGCCAATCGGAGGGAGCCCTACGCGAAGGAAAAACTTGGTTCTGATCGGAAGGAATGGAGATTGACATTACCGCGGCGACTATCGTATTATGCCGGCCAAAGCACTAGGCCTGGCCGGTTTCCCATGGGTGAAGGGCGGGTCGGCAAGGCCTAGGAGATGGCCGAAGCCCCGAAGAACTGAAATCGGGGCCTAGGTCAACCGTACTTGGGCCCGCGTCGCACAAGTCGTCAATGCTACATTATCTAAGCTAAGAAGGGCCAAGAAAAAAGCTGAGAGGACTCACTCATGGCGAAGGTCTGCGCTTTGCGACGCCGTCCAAGCCGCTACTGCCGAGGAACGGGTGGCGAGCGCGAGAGCCGACCGCGTGGCACGGGTCGACCTGCTCGTTCTGGCACGGGGCTGCAACTGGCTGTCCTCGTCCTTGGCACGTGAAGCGCGGGCTCGTGGACATCGACGGTGGCGACACCCGTGGCATAAACGCCAATGCGAGGGCAGCGGAAAAAGAAAATGTATCGAGAGGCCCATTTTCTTGATCGTTACATCATAGGAACAGATGATGAAGGAGGGAAAAGTGCAGCGTGTATCATTAGTAGTTCCGATTGGACAGCAATCATTACGACATTATGGTAGACGGTGACAGCGTGGACGAAGACACAACTCACCCACGTACTGGACCGCAACCTTCGCTTGAGGAAGGTAGCTTAATGTGGAGAAAGAAGTAGTGGAATGAAGTTTTTTATTATTCGTATTTTATTTTTTTAAGCACACGTGTAGTTCTCATCGAAAGGTTACAATGCGCTTTGCTTGGCAACTCACTACAATGGGTATGTGCCAAAGTATAGATGATACAAGCAAACAAAACGAACAAGCAAACAAACCAATGGAAATCTTTACCTTCGGGGCATAACATGACACATCATGGGCCGCTTCCACATCGGGACAAACAGGCGTAGCCTCTGCGCCACGTCGTGGGCCCGTTGGCATCCCGTTCCACTGCCCATCGTCTTGTTTTCAAATTAAAGCGTGCTAAAGTTTGACGTCTGATTTTCGCGATAGATCTTCAGCAAAAGCGTGGCATTAGGACATGCCTTGACTGCTAGAGTCTCAGCGTCAATACCTTAGACCTGTTCAGTTTACCGTGAGTCGTGTGGCTGCGCCGGACGGCAATGGTGCTTCGCGGAGCAAAGCCACGCTGAGCGGGTCCCTCTAAAAGTGGACAGCACTGTACCATCTCGTTCCTTATGAGAGGGAATACGTGAGTACGTGGTCTGCGCTCTGCGCTGGCTGCCTACAGCACCACCAACCGCAACTGCAAAAAAAAAAAACGCGTTCGCTTTCGGCGTAGTCTATCAACAAACAAGGTAACAAGTCATGGCCGGGAGAAAAACGCGGCTAAATTACCTTCCCACCCTGCTCGCTCAAAGGGTTATGCTTCAGTTTGTGGTCTGCTGCTAACAAATCGAATGTGATGCACGAACACGCCGCAAGCGGCAGGCATCGCTCAACATTGCTCGTTGCGTAATCGGAGAAGGGAACTCAATCTAGCAGCGCTTGTCTACCTGCCGTAGCTCGTTTTCTTGTTTGGCCTTATATGAGGCCGAAAGTGAACGGGCTTGCTTTCACTGTCAGTTGATGGCGCTGTAAGCCACCACAGAGCGCAAGCCACGTGGTCGCGTGGTCCTTATAGTAAAGGACGACAGTGCACTGGCCTATCAATGGTGATGACTGGATGGCGCGTGCTACAAGAGTGCCAACGCTTGCCGCTGTCCGCATTTCATTTGACGCCAATAGGGCATCCCAAGACAAGCCTGGTGTAGGGTGCACTTGCACCGGCGTTTGCTGTAGGTGTCGCGCACCTATTCCTTCCTCCTCCTCCTCTCCCCCACGTGAACACACGCGCCTCCTTACGGGGTACAATGAACAAGAAGTCCTGTAGTGGGTTCAGTGGCGTCGAACGCGAGACTGTTTCTATGGGAGGCGCCAAAGTCCCACTGAATATTTCTGCACGTAACGAGGTCCTCCATTGCCATCGGGATCGGTCCACTTTTGACCAAGCGACGATGTGACGTGGCGACACCATGTGAGCTCGCGAGCTTTTGTGATGTGACGGGACGTCAATGGTGACGCAGATCACGTTGTTTATTTAACAACTTTTTTCGCCTGACGCGTATCGCTCAACGAGGCACCTTTTAAGTGATACTGAAGAGAAAAAATAATTTTCTCGTAAATTAGAACATTACTGTTTAAAACCACAAAAATCACCGCGCTAATTGCTGATCCCCATGATTACTTGAGAAGACGTTTCGTAAGCGAGGAAACGCGGAAAGTAGTAAGTCATGACGGAATAGGTATTAATGGTGTCTACCAAGGCCTATGCAATACCTAACCGGCAATTGGTGATGTAAATAGTCGTCTGAAGGGTTATAGACTTAGCGTAACAAGCTTTATAAAATCTGATTGAGGCAACGTCGTCCAAGTACGAAAAATACGCTTTGAGATCCGTGAAGACCTGCTTTCCAACGCGAAATTTAAAAACGACCCTTTGGCCTTCGTTTTGTTTGATTATTAAAACAACGATAATGAAATTAACGACGTTAGTGTTTAAAAATGAGGTTTATCGATAAAAATTGATTCTTTGTTTCAATTTATTGTTTTTTAAGGCATTCACTCTTAAAAAGATTCAGATTTTGCAAGTATACAGGTGCAGTCAGGAACAAAACTTAAGACCCAGAGTGACAGTCCGTGTACATTGCCTTGGGGGTGCGATAAAAAACATTGAAGCGAAGCTCCGTTCTCCATGCTTTTCCGATCTTTTTCCACGTTTCCAGGTTTTACATGCATTTATATACAGGCGCACATAAAGACAGACGCACGAGCGTATAAAAAGGTGATTGAGCTCCCCTGCCCCACGTGCCCCCCCCAAAAAAATTGTTACGTCACGTTGAGAGGTGCGATGCTTGATACAACTTGCCTAGCTAACTACAACAAAACTCTAACTCAATTCGTAACAAAAGTGTCTGAATAATAGTACCACCTTCAGTAACCGCCACAATTTTCAGCGCTGTTGTTGGTTATACATTGCCAGCGCCTGCTGTCGTCACACACGCCTTCGAGCGTCGTGGCGTCTGAGATTGGCCTTCGCGTTCCTAGCCATAGTTGTACGTCTTCAATCGTACTACTCATTCGACAGGATAGAATTCCACCACTTTGCTCGCACGTCCTAGAAAGAGCGCCAATGTCAATAATTTGCAATTATAATACGCCCCCCCCCCCCACCCACCCACCCTAGCACAAACACAGACACCATGCAGGCATCCTTTACATCCACACTATTCACACCTACTCTTTGCTTTGTTCCCCACGTCAAGATGAGCAATCACCTAAGACACCGGTTGAGGAGCCCTCAAAAACCTTCCAACGTTAATGTTATAAAGCACGACTAGTAGGCAACGTGACATGTGCCCCGACTTGGGTGAACGGGTTTCCGAACCGTATTGTTGTGTCACCGGCGGTGGTCGCTTTCGTGAAAGAGGTCAGAAAAAGAGTCGACAGCTGCCGACTGTCTCCAGTGCTTATTGACGTAAAATACGGCCGTTCGGACTAACGAACTTAGGAGGGGGCTCGCGTATGCGTTAAGGGGAGCATATGAAAGCGACCGGACGAAGTGTAGGACGTGGTCAGATATTGGCAAAGTCAGGGCGGAAATGTTGAGCTCGTCTGCCGTCAGGTTCGGATTAGTGGCCGCTCTTGTAGTCATCCTTGGATGTGCGAGTGCGAGTGGTAAGTGAAGATTTCGCTTCTTAGAGCAATTAACTGTTATATAATAGGAAGAGAGAGAGAGAGAAATTTACAGGAAAGCCATGAAGGTTAACTAATCTTGGCTCGGTTGGCTACCCTACACTTGGAGGGGGGATTAAGGGGAATACTAGAAAGGAAAGAGATAGATATGAAAACAATAAGACGAGTAAGAAAGAGATGGATAAATAGTCAACTTGAGACTGCACAGCGCGGTATCGCGCTGTTCTTTCACAAGCGTTCGTAATGTCGGGTGCACAAGAAAGCTTTCGTGGCTTTACGCCTATGCGAGACCGTCGGCCAAGGTCCCTGAATTTTCCTTTCTAAAAGGGGTCGTGTATCCAGGTGACGGAACTTGGCTTCCGTAACACGTCGTTGAGATCGGTATGATGGACAGTGGCATAGTGTGTGCTCGAGCGTCTCCTCGCAGGCCCAAAAGTCACATGCCGCACTGCTGGCCATTCCGATGAGACATGAATACGCATTAGTAAATGCCATGTCCAACCACATGCGACACAGCAGAGCTTCATTGCATCGTAATAGCTCGGATTGCATGCAAGTGAAGCTGCAAATTTAGGTCGACCGTATACAGGCGCGCGTCGGAGAAACCCTGCGTATACACCGCACCATTGTAGAAGCGTGATACGGCACATAAGTGATTCTAGTGATTACGCAGCATCCGTTCTCAAAAGTGGTATGGGCATCCACAGGTCTTGGCCATGAGCCGATCGGGCAGCTTCTTCCGCGCGGTCGCTTTCAACAATTCCGCAATGAGTCGGCAACCACTGAAATACAGTATTGTGTCCTTCCTCGAGCTCTTGGTGGTAGTCGTGTCTAATGTGATAAACTAATTTTTCGTGTAATTCATGCCGTTAAGCAAACTGTAGTGTCTGTAAAGCTGACCTCGAGTCGCAAAAGATGGCCCACTGATTAGGTTGCTGCTGAATAATGTACTTTACCACACCTTGAAGCGCTGCGATCTCTGCCGCTGTCGACACCGTGGTGTGAGTGAACAACTTGCATTGTAGCAGTACATCACCAGATGGAACAATAACTGATCCTGTAGAGTGGTTGGAATTAGTGGAGCCATCGGTGTAAACATGTATGCGGTCGAAGTAGGTTTTGTCCAACACACGCCAAGTCAACTGCTTCAGGGCTAGCGGTGACATGCGTGCCTTCTTAACAATAAGGAGTTTTCGAAAAAGGGTGGCAATCGTTTTGGGACCCCAGAGTTTCGGGGCACGCGCTAAACCCAAACAGGGTTTGGGTTATGCGTTGGGGACGTTATTTTTATAATTTAGCGGGAGCCGTCCGAAAAACTTTGCGTTTCACTAACGCGACGGCACCCACTGAAGTGACTGCTTTCGGCCAAGACTAGAGTGACGTAGAATAGAAGGAGTGTCCAAAGTGCCGCAGACCCTATTCGAGAGTTCTTCGCTCTTGCTTGTCCCAAAACATGCATACGTAAAGGACTTAGGAGCACCAAACTTTCAGGGCAGCTATTCGAAAACTCCCTAATAACGATGCTGGTTTACGTCGTGAACCTACAGTATGATTATGACAGACACCGCAGTGGAGGACTGAGGAAATTTCGCACTCCCGAGGTTCTTTCAAGTGCACCTAAATTCTTGCACAGGGGCCTTTGGCAACCATCGAAGTTCATGGCCAAGATTTGATTCCACGAACTTCGGTTCAGCACACAAGCATGCACCACAGCCGCCAGACCACTGCGGCGGGGGAGCGTTGCGTTCAGTTAACTTGGTCATGAGTTGGAAGGGGGGGGGGGGGTGAGGGGACCACGATAATTGCAACACGAATTCAAGCGACTACAGTAAAAAAAACAGACCAGCGTGAAATACCAGACACAGAAACACACAGGATGGAGAGCTTTGTCCTCTGCGTTTCACACTCACGTATTTTGCAATGTTCTTTTGCTACAATTTGAATGAACCGACTAGCCCACCTAAAAGCCTCAGAATGAAAAACGAGATGCTTCTTTTTACCTACATTTCCAGGAGGCTGATGTGACGGGTCGCAACGACAATGAGAAACAAAATTCTCTATCACTCCTTCAGAAGAGCGTTTAGGCGTAGAAAGAGAAGCTTCACTGCAATCCGTTTGTAGTGCCATTACTACAATGCGTTATTTATTATTGTTACGGTAGCCATAATGTCCCATTGTTTATGGTGCTGGACTGCTGAGTCATAGGACGCGGGTTGTATACCAGCCGTGGCGGTCGCATATCGGTAAAGACCTGTGTTCTGTGTCATTTTAGTGGACGTTATAGAACATTGCATGTAATCTAAGTATCCCAAGCTCTCCCCTACAGCGTTCCTCATAATCATATTGTGGTTCTGGGTTAAAAAAGTAAACAATTACTACATAAGGTAATGAATCTACCCCATCTTTTGCCGCAGCGTCAAGGATGGAGCCACCTCAACACGTTTCCAGATGTTGCAGCTTTCAGCGCATAATCCTTCCCTTTCAATATAACGAGAAATATGAACAACTTGATTTGAATGGGCTGAATAATAACTGCTCAAATTTAATGATTCTAATATTTAGCACCATGTGGCACTTCCACAGTTGGCCCAGTGGGCTAGGAAGGTTTTCAGCTACTTGTACATGAAGAATGTCGATACAAAATGGAGGAAGTGAACCAGGAAGTTGACTGGTAAATATTTAGAAAACAGCAGGTGGCCAAACCAAAAAGAACTATCGGTTAAGAAGAAAGTGAAGGAAACGGAGACTGACATGCGGAAAAGGGGAATGCTTAAGAAGTCCGCACAAGAGATCTATATCGAACTTTTAAGCAGGAAATTGCCAAGGAAAGGATCTATGATAATACTCTGGGTAGTTCTCTACTGTTTGGGGCAAGGACGGGAGTACTGCGAACCAAGACATATCGGGCTAAATACGAAGAGGTAGACACAGTATGCAGTGCGTGTGGAGAGGAAGAAGAAACTGCCGAACACTTGATAATGTTCTGTAAAGGGCTTCACCCTATAAATCAGGATGATATCGCAGAGTTTTTCAAAGCACTGGGGCCGGGAGGGCAAAATAGACTTTAAGCAAGTAGACTTAACTAGAAGGAGGTTATCTGATTGGTGGCTAAAGTCAAGGCATGAGTGAAAATTAAACTCTTCACTGCAAAGTACGAATCCTCAAACTCACTTTTTAGGGAAAAAATATAGTTTTGGGTTCATTAAGTATTACGGCTTGGTGGCGCTAGCCACCGCCCGATCTAAAGGGTACAGCCATATCCATCCATCCAGTGTCCACCAAAAAATGAAGCAGCAGCCACAAACCTTCACTAAGAAACTTTGAAATATAGGCTACAATATTTTGGCTTAATAAGTAATTACAGAATTAAGTTCTTGCTGTTAGTCAACATGCGCCTTCCATATTTGATTAGCAAGTCCTTTTAATCCAACTTTGCAAGCAACCAGGCAAAAAACAGATGACATTACCAGGCCGTAATTGCACACTAGAACGCAAGTGATTTTTTTCTGACAATTCAAAACGTGTAAACCTGTGATCATATTGTAGGAAACTGTTTGAATTAATTTCGATGTTCTCAGAGGTTTATAATAAATACTTGTGTACCGATAAAAGCAACAAGTTGCAAGCCAATAAGTGTCAAGGCAGAACATCAGTGAATGCATACGTGTGTAGTCATTTGTTCGTTTTTGCTTTCTTTCTTTTACCTGATGCGTGTGGTCATGCACAATATGAGATAAAACATGGCGGTCGTTAGGTTATCTTGGGCAACTGAAACTATGTCTGCTTCACAAATGCGTTGCATGATGTCGGCGCCTCTTTGCAGTGTTGGTGCCAGTTTCAGCATGGAAACACATATTGGGCGTACCTGCACTGGTTGTTTGCCTGTTGTGTTGCGCTAGCCACTAGCCATTGTAGCCTCTCGGTCTAAATGATCGTTGTATACATAATTTTTTGTCCTTTTAGGAAAGTTACACTGATAGATAGATAGATAGATAGATAGATAGATAGATAGATAGATAGATAGATAGATAGATAGATAGATAGATAGATAGATAGATAGATAGATAGATAGATAGATAGACAGACAGACAGACAGACAGACAGACAGACAGACAGACAGACAGACAGACAGACAGACAGACAGACTACGCCTAAATCTGGCGTTGCATTGGTTACATGTTCCACGAAATTGCCGCTACCTTTCTCATCACGAGCTGCCGCTAGTTTTTATAAAAGCTGAAAGAACTGACTGATGACGGGCACTAAGACACTCTATTTCCCCTGTCTCTCTTTCAAAGCTGACGACAGCAAGGACTGTCCAAAACTCGACTGCAAGAAACAAGGCGCCAACTGCGTCGTCGTGAAAGACGATGGCAGCAAGTGCGGACGCTGCTCCTGCAACGGCACCGAAAGCAACAATTCCGCTTCGAAACCTAAAGCCGAGCCGGGTAGCACACCTTCCGACAAGGATACTAACAAAACGACCACAAAGGGCACAGTGACTGAGAACGCGACCGTCAATAAAACGTCACCCGATTCAAGGACCGAAGACAAGGCACAATCCAAAGCCGAAGCAGCTACTGAAGTCAAGGAAGGCACAGCCGGTGACGCTAGCGGAGACCACAGTACTTGCTTACCATGTCCGGAGCACTGTATGGTAACAATGTTTCGGGGCAAATGCACCGGATGCGTTCGGGTGGATGACACTGACGCGGAGTGCCATTAGTGCTGGGTTGGTGTTTCTATTCACGCTGTAGTAAGTTCGCATTGTGGGACTGGTGATGCACGTGTCTGTGTAATTCTGTAAAACGTTAGTGGCCATTGGGACAAATAAACATGGTTTTAAAGCTTCACACAGTCTCTTAAGCTATCACCCGAGATGACTCGAAGACGAAGGCCTTCCTTTTCTCTTCAGTCGATCTATATTCAACTTCTCTCCCCCCCCCCTCCTACATACTTCTGCTCCTAACATGGTTTTCTCAATGCCTGAAAAATCGAAGGTAACACCGAGCTCTTTACAGCTCTACAAGTCATGCACCGCTCGGTGATCGGTCCGCCATTGACCTAGTGAGGATGCCATATGATGACACCATCACTTGAGGCCACGTTATGTGGCGTCCAGATGACTTCACATGCTTTGTCGATTTGTGTCGTCATGATGATGTCATACAGTGGCGTCATCACGAGGTCATTTTTCTTTCCATTGCTCGCTGCGTCGTCCTCAATTTAAGCTGAACCTTCTTTGTAAGTCTCTAGGTTTCTGCTCCGTAGCTAAGTACCGGCAAGATACAGCTGTTATATACCTTCCTCTTGAGGGATAGTGGCAATCTACCTGTCAATATTTGAGTGTGCTGGCCAAATGTGCTCCACCCCATTCTTATTCTTCTAGTCACTTCAATCTCGTGGTTCGGCTCCGCAGTTATTACCTTCCCTAAGTAGACATAGTCTTTTACACCTTGAAGTGCACTATTACCTATCTCGAAGCGCTGCTCTTTTCCGAGGTTGTTGTACATTACTTTCTTTTTCTGCTGATTCATTTTAAGACCCACCTTTCTGCTCTCCTTGTCTAACTCCGTAATCATGAGTTGCAATTCGTCCCCTGAGTTACTCAGCAATGCAATGTCATCGGCGAAGCGCAGGTTACTAAGGTACTCTCCATTAACTCTTATCCCTAACTGTTCCCATTCTAGGCTTCTGAAAACCTCCTGTAAGCACGCGGTAAATAGCATTGGGGAGATTGTGTCCCCCTGCCTTACACCCTTCTTGATTGGTATTCTGTTGCTTTCTTAATGAAGCACTATGGTAGCAGTTGATCCCCTGTAGATTTCTTCCAGGATGTTTATATATGCTTTATCGACGCCTTGATTCCGCAGTGTCTGCATGACGGCTGATATTTCTACTGAATCAAACGCCTTCTCGTAATCTATGAAGGCTATGTATAGTGGTTGGTTATACTCTGAGCATTTCTCTATTACCTGATTGATAGTATGAATGTGGTCGATTGTTGAGTAGCCTGTTCGAAATCCTGCTTGTTTCTTTGGTTGATTGAATTCTAATGTTTTCTTTACTCTGTTAGCAATTACCTTTGTAAATAGCTTGTATACTACAGAGAGCAAGCTAATCGGCCTGTAATTCTTCAAGTCCTTGTCATCTCCTTTCTTATGTATCAAGATGATGTTAGCGTTCTTCCAAGACTCTGGTACTCTTCCCGTCAGGAGACACTTCGTAAACAGAGTGGCTAGTTTTTCTAACACACTCTGTCCTCCATCTTTCAGCAGATGTGATGTTACCTGATCCTCACCAGCAGCTTTGCCTCTTTGCATGCTCTCCAAAGCTTTTCTGACTTCTTCTATCATTACTGGTGGGGTGTCATCTGGGTTACTGCTAGTTCTTATAGTATCAAGGTCGTGGTTGTCTCGGCTACTGTACAGATCTCTGTAAAACTTTTCCGCTATTTTAACTATCCTATCCTTATTGGTAGTTATTTTGCCTTCTTTGTTCCTTAGTGCATACATCCGATTTTTGCCTAACGCAAGTTTCCTCTTCACTGCTTTGGCACTTTCTCCGTTTTTCAGAGCGTGTTCAATTCTCTCCATGTTATACCTTCTTACATCGGATACCTTACGCCTGTTAATCAACTTCGAAAGCTCTGCCAGTTCCATTTTGTCTGTTGTACTTGAGACTTTCATGATTTGACGCTTCTTAATGAGATTCTTCGTTTCCTGGGAAAGCTTGCCAGTGTCCTGTCTAACTACCCTGTCTCCAACTTCCACTGCACACTCCGTAATGATAATCGTCAGATTATCATTCATTGTATCTATGCTAAGGTTGGTTTCCTCACTAAGAGCCGAGTACCTGTTCTGAAGTGAGACTCTGAATTCCTGTACTTTCCCTCTCAGTGCTAGCTCATTGATTGGCTTCTTGCGTATCAGTCTCTGTCGTTCCTTCCTCAAATCTAGGCGAATTCGGGACCGTACCATTCTAAGGTCACTGCATCGTACCTTGCCAACCACTTCCACATCCTGCACAATGCCTGGGTGTGCACTCAATGTAAAGTCTATTTCGTTCTTATTTTCGCCATTAGGGCTCCTCCATGTCCACTTGCGGTTTCCTCATTTTCGGTAGAAGGTATTTAAAATCCGTAAATTATTGCGTTCTGCGAATTCTACTAGTAGCTCTCCTCTGGCGTTTCTAGTACCAATGCCATAATCTCCTACTGCCGGGTCTCCAGCCTGCTTCTTTCCTACCTTTGAATTAAAGTCTCCCATCAGTATTGTGTACTGTGTTTTTACCTTACTCATTGCCGATTCCACGTCTTCATAGAAGCTTTCAACTGAAGCATCATCATGGCTGAATGTAGGCGCGTAAGCCTGTACCACCTTCATCTTTTATCTCCTATTCAGTTTAATTACGATACCTACCACCCTTTCATTAATGCTATAGTATTCCTCTATGTTGCCAGCTATGTTTCTGTGAATTAGGAAGCCCACTCCCAGTTCTCTTCTGTCAGCCAAGCCCCAATAGCAAAGGACATGCCCATTCTGTAGCACAGTATAGGCCTCATCTGTCCTCCTGACCTCACTAAGCCCTATTATATCCCATTTAACACCCTCTAGCTCCTATAGTACAGCTAGAGTTCCCTCACTAGATAAGGTTCTAGCGTTAAACGTTGCCAAGTTCAGGTTACAATGGCGGCCTGTCCGGATCCAGAGATTCTTAGCACCCTCTGCTGCGTTGCAGATCTGACCGCCGCCGTGGTCAGTTGCTTCGCAGCTGCTGGGGACTGAGGGCCGTGAGTTATTTGACGTATGCATGTGGGAGGTAGAGGCCAGATACTGCACCAGGGCGGCCAGTCCTTCTCTGGTGAGGGAGTGCGTTCCCGGCGGTGGTTACCGGTGAGGTCGCACCCCAGGCCTCGTAATGCAGTTCCATCACCACGTTGTCAACAAGGCAAGTGTTATTTTCCGGTGTAACGAAGTTGGTCTTTGAAATAACTCAGAGCTGGGGAGCAGACAGTACAGTGTCTTAAGTTCGGAAGCCGGTCTATTTTGCGACCTGAACGGAATCGAGACAGCTTGCGGCGTCTGGTGAACGCTAGCGACACGCGAATACTATCGATCTATAGGCTCCAAAATTGCGGCGTGCCTCGTTTGGGCGGGATGGCGCACTCTTGGAGGCCAGGATTGATTGAAAACCGCTGCTTACAGTCCTCTGCACCAGGCGCCTCTACATCCCCGTGTCTGCTACGCAAGCCTCGTGCTTGCATTTCACTGTTTTTTTTTTCGAGTGGTCATCATAATTTTCTGGCGGAAGTTAGCTTCAAACTGAAAAATCGAAAAAAAAAAACTGCGTATGCTGCATCATAACTGCATTTGCGGACGGCATAATAGTGTAGGAGGAAAACTAAAATAAATACAAACATGATTTACGAAATCGGGATGAAATAGTAAATCTCACGAGGTGAATGTCGGTAGCGGCGCTTCGTAATAGTAGGTGAGAAAAAATATTTCCTTATAAACACCAGCATGAGAAAAATTACCACGTTATATTGTTAAAATATGAAATATCCTTTTCTCCTGCCTTTGGTCGCTTAACGTTTACATTTACACAAACCACCGGCTTCTTCACCAATATTCGATAGTAAGTAGGAAACAGTATTAGGGTGCAAGCATGCAACTACCATCGCCCTCTTTTTCAAACTTAAGCCGCAGCTTTTTTTCTTTTTCTTTCATAGCTTGATATAGCCTTCTTGTATGAGTTGTCTTAATATATGCGTCGATTGTACGCCACTCCGGATGAGTTAAGAGTTTCTTTTTTCTCATAAATATGTCTTTATGCTTTTTCTGGCCATCCCCATCATCAGCAGCACCTCCTTTCTTCTCGGCAGCACTCTGAGAAGTGACGTACCGAAATAATTCATACAACAACGTGAGCACATTTCTTTGTTTGGTGTTTGTTGTAGGTTTTTTTCTGCTATTTCCTTTTTTTTCCTTTTAGACTATTGTTCTGCCTCAGCCACGCATTGAACACTAATTCAATGCGTATAACCAGATGACCATCGACATCACCACCCCTCCCCCATTTCATTTCCTTCTCGACCGGTGCGGCGGGCCGCGAACACTATGGCTACGAACGACGCGAGCATCGATTACGCGCCGTTGCCGCCGCCACCGCCGCCACTCCCGTGCAAGCCGCGGGAGATGCCACTTAAGCTAACGCGATTCGAAGGTGCACCGGCTTTCCTGCGCCACAACCCGTTCATCCGCCGTGGCTACCGGGTCCTCTACACCCCACGGCAGTGCCTGCGAAGCGTGTTCCAGTGGAACAACGAGACGCTCAACATCTGGACTCACCTGGTCGGGATCCTCTTCTTCGGCGGCGTGCTCGTGCGAGACGTACGGTACCGGCTCCCCGACGTCAAGGCGACGTTCGCCGACTCGGTCATCGTGGTGGCCGGTCGTGTGCGCGTACATGACCACCCTGACTCTGTCCGTGCTGTACCACACGTTCAACTGCCACTCCAAGGAGGCCTACAGCAGGCTGCTGCAGTACGACCTGGCGGGCGTCGGCCTCGGTCTAAGCTCGACAGTCGCGTCGGGTGTCGTGATGGCCTTCCGGGAGCACGCCTTCTTCATGTGCCTGTACGTGAGCGTGGAGGCTCTTCTCCTAGCCGTCGTCGTCGCCAGGAAAGACCGCGACAACGCCCTGGTCCTCTGCAGCCTGGCCGCTTTCGGCCTGGTACCAACGTTCCACTGGCTCTACCTGGCCCCGCCCTGGATGTGGTCGGTGCTGCCACGAGTGGCGCTCATCTTCGTCTACGCGGCCGTCGCGTACCTCGTCCTGGCGGGACGCTTCCCGGAGCGGTTCTTGCCGGGCCGCTGCGACTACGTCGGGGCGAGCCACCAGATATGGCACGTTCTGGTGCTCTTCATGACCTACTGGTGGCACGAGACGGCGTTCGAGCTCATACGATGCCGGAACGGCATGTGCCGTACATGAGGCGCCATGCGGCTATGGTGTCTTTCTTTTTTCCTTCTTTTTTTTTCCAGTTCAAACGTGCATCGACACTTCCATACTATGGAAGCTAGGAAGAAATATTGGTGCATATACGTACGGCTTGCATTGTGCACGTCTCTGTGCTGTATGAAATTACCTGCCGGAGCGTTTATCAAACTCTGCGCGAGTTGTCACATCACGTCACCACGACATTCACCGTGTCTTGTTCGCCGTCCAAAGCGTTTTCTAGCACGTTAGATGTCGCTGGCTCCGGTGAATGTGTATTTCACAAAATTTGTGAGCTTTAGAGAATGGTGCTGTGTATTTAATAAGTGACTACAGTTATATAGAAAAAAAAAGAGGGATTGTCCATCGCTTGCTCCGGTAACCTAATTTTGGGGCGGAGTTCGAATGGGTGTTCACGGCGTTCGTTTGCGTGGCACACGCGTGTAATTTTTATACTGGTACTAAATGTTTTCTCGTGAAATACGAAATAAAGGGCAGTAAACACGTTGAGGACGTATACAGATGTTATACACTACACATCTGTTTCCTACAATGAATAGGCAGGTATGTACCTGTCATTTTTGGTGCAAGAAATGCCTGTACTGGGCATAAAACATGCATACCTTCATAGTAGAAGGAGTAGATACATAAGAACCGTACTGAAAATTTAGCTAGCCGATCAGATTGTTCTGACTGAATTAAATGAAAACAAAGCAAAAAAAAAATAGAAAAATTTGAGTGCTCTGTAAAGAGCTATCTTAAAGCTGCTAGAGCTAGCGTGACACAGCTGTCGCAAAACGTCTGTGTGTGTGCACAGGTGCCTGCCTGGCAGTACCCGCATTCGACAATACAATCGAAACTATTCAGTCGGCGACAAAAAAGAATAGAAAAAAGGACAAACAATTGTGCTCTGCAACCTATTCGACGAAAGAACGAAGTCTTCGCTTGTAAGCAGAGTATGCAACGGCAAATGTTGAGCAATGGTTCATCTGCAGTGCAATCTGCTCCCTGCATAATGGATTTCTTGACAAAACTGTTTGCTGACCTGGTTGATACTCACTTAAAAAGATAATTTAGCCGCGAACTAAAAGACACGCAAAAGGGAGGAACACTAAGAGAGGAAGAGCAGCCACCCCTGTCTTGGTGTTTCTTCCTTATGTGTGTGTTTTGATTCGCGGCTAAATTATGTCCTTACGGATGAACGTCATTGCCCACCTCCCCCTTTAGTTGCTATAAGTTTACACATTGGTTATATTATTTGCTGATTTCCTCAGTCCCCGCAGTGACATACGGCATTGCTGGGGAAAAACAGGGACACACATAAAATAAAGGCTACCACTTTTCCTTTTTTTTTTTTGCGTGACGACCATATTTATGTGACTGTAGACTATAATGTTGACAATTGTGTGACTGTGGACTGTATGCATTGGTTGGTCTTCAGTTTGTTAACATCAACGCATATGCACATATAGGAGCTTGTTCAATACATTGTTTATAAATCTCAAGTGCTGATTGATATATCTTGCACATTGTGTTGTTATAGTTGTATATCGTGTGGGTTGTGCACTTCTTATGCTTGTAGAATTTAACCCTGCGTGCTTTATGTGAGGTACCCCTGAAGGGCGAGGAATAACCGGCGCCTAATTTGTGCGCCAACATCTCCTTACACGAAGTTAAAAAAAAATAAAGGCTAACATAAGGCGATAGGACAAAAAGTGAACGGTAACCTCCCTCCGTAAGCATAAGAATACACACCCTTTGACTTGACACCGGAGATGGGAAAAGTCAATCTAATTTCACTGTTCAACGATAGACTCTTCCTCCCAGACGCCTTTTTCTTGCCGTGCAAAACCCTGCGCATTCAAGGAATCCACAACAACCGATGACAGTACAATATACTTCCGTTGTTTGTACATCAATTCCTTCTCCAGGTATTCTGAAACTGCGTTCGAGGGCGGAGCGGTCATTTTCCATGAAAAAGATTCAAATTATTTATACGTTTATTCTGCCATGAATGTTTTTTGAAATCGCGGTCGGCCTGTTCTGGACTTTAATGAGGATTCAATGCTTATTTTTTTCTCTCTTTACCAACCATGTCATGGTGTATGAAATAGAGTAGCCTAACGCCATCACAGCCGCCCTATCGTCGGCTGGATGAGACACGAAGCATACAATCCTCATTTGAATACAGTAGCGTGTAGACATTCTCTCTAAACCTCTTCATCGACATTCCGTGAGTTGTGTATCAAGGTGAAAGCGTCATATACGTCTGGGAAGACAAGAGGCTTTGCAAGATTCGGAAATACTCGACGACACTTCATTAGACAATGCAGGTAGTGGGTTCAACACGAGTGCCGAAAGAAAGAGAGAGAGCAAAAAACAAATAAAAGTTGCTTGCAAGAGACGTGACGTTCAAGTCACCGAAAGCGTATTCATCGGCATATACTGAACATCTCACGATCGCAATGTGGCATGGAGTCTCAAATCACCAACATTTGTGACCTCATTACGTCGTCATGTAATGACGTAAACATGACACCGTAGTTTGGTCGATTACGGGCCGATGCCAGAGGCAGCTCGACACCAGCGAGTGGTGAAAAAGCTTTTGACGGAGGAATAATACACTCGAATGAGAGGAAAAGTTGATGGTGGTCACCTGTGAGTCATCTTCGGCGGATCCTATAATGAGTTTTCATCGCGTAATAGAAATGCTGATTAGCACTGGCTAACCAGCGGCTATTGTTGGCTGACTACACGGTCAAACTGTTGGCTAGTAAACCAGCCCTACCATTAAGCGATTCATTTACAGCAATAAAAAACACTTTCAAAAATCTTTCATGGAATGCCAAGGTGTATGGGGGGGGGGGGGGGGACAAGCATTAAGATAATCTGAAGGGGCCAAGTATATATGCCTGCAGTAGTGCTCAGTGATGGCCCGTGAATGCAAATGATGGCTAAATAATGGCAAGTGCTGGCGAATGTGTAATGTTCCTCAAGCAGACAATGCTAACACGTGAGCATTAGATCACCTGCCAAAGACATCTTATTCTTCGACACGAAAACTTATACGCTAGATTTCTAATTAACACAAATTTACTACGCATAAAATTCGCTTTCGATGATTTTCTTTTGTGACAGTCTAGGAATTATGACTTCTATAAAAAACTAAACACGGATTGAAAAACAAAAACAAAAAAAAACAAGAACTCGAATGCAGGTTTATGCATGTGATTACCCTTAAAAAAAGAAAAAAAAACTTCGTCATTGCTGCCGCGCGTATTGTCGCACCTGACGAGGTATGACCTGCTGGATTAAATAACCTAAAGAAATTGTTGCGTTTGGAAATAAGGCCAGTAGGTATCGGTTCATCCTTTTGCCAACGTCATTCTTTAGTGGGAATATCAAGAAGATTTTATGCTTTTCATTCTGATTCAGATTACTTACAATGAAGCTATAGCACTCATAAGACGTGGACCAAAGAAAGAGGACAGAACGTGCACGCTTTGGTCCGTGTCTTGTCAGCGCTACGACTTCACTGAAAGTAACAAACCAACTATCAAAGAAGTCTGTTTTCTCAGACTTATTAGGCATGCGAAAACACGGGTAGCGTCCGGACACGGGTCATAACATGCCACTTTAAATTCGCATGAGTGTGACCTGCCTATAGGCCAAAGTGAAAGGAAGCTTACTCATGATTTTTTTTTTTACATTCTGAAAAACAAAGCGTCCATACCTGTGTTACATGTCGTGCTGCTTCAAATATCGAAATAAAATTTAACATCGGTTAAAATATGCACAATTAAAGTTGCTAACTATTGGTAATTCGCTTTCTTTTTCTAATTGCTAATTGTTATTGTAATTTTGAAATCCAGATTGCAAAATGTGGCACGCGTTCTTTATTCCCGAATTTTCACGAAAGATCTTGATCTGGCACTTATTTAATATTTTATTTATTTATTTATTTATTTATTTATTTATCTGTTAACGAGCCCTTTTGCTCTTTCAATCACCGTGTACAGCGTTGAACACACCTAAGGTGAACACTCCAATTCTAATCGAGTCCGTAACAACTTGAAAGTTTATCCTAGTACATGACGGAAATGTCCGTTGCGTGACATCTAATCTTAGAACGGCGGTGCACAAAGGAATATTTCCAGAAGAGGATGGAACAAGGACACGAAGCAACGAATGTTCCGCTTGTGTTACTGCACCTTTCTGTGAAGAATTATCGTCGCCGAGCAGTCCATGTTTCTGGCGTCCAATTGTCGTGTCCATAAGTTATTAACCTTTAGAAGTATATACTAAACAGCCGCCTCTGTGCGATATTCAATACAAATGAGGCATGGCGTTCACCTAAGATGCGGATGACTCTGTACACGTACGTTAAATTAATTGCGTATTCGGTTGGCCGCTCCGGTCCTCCGGCTCGGAGTCACCAGCTCCCGAGGCGGTTCGCAATCGGAACGTGAGATGCGCCGATCGACAAATGGCACCGATCAGTTCAGTCGACTTCTTCTACGTAGCTGGGCGAAGCGACCGACTTGTGAGCTGTTATGCCAGCGAGTCCTCGTCAAACGACCGTGCCTCTGAAAAAGGCAATCTGGGTCAAGGCCAGCCCGCAGTCTGCCTGGCGCGATCACCTCGACGGCGTGAACACGCGCGGCGCTCCTCTGGCCCACGTGCAGTGAGTCAGTTGCGCACGTGACAGCGAGCCGGCGTCCTCGTGTCAGGTGGTCTGACGCATGGCGCGGCGGCCCCATTGGCGGAATCTGCGCTGACGACCAGCGGCGCTTCTGATTGGACATTTTGGATGGACCCGGTGTAAATAAAAGAAGCCCTGCGGCGCGTCGCGATCGGCGGTCCTATGTGAGAGGCGTCCCCGTGTCGGAGTGCCGACATGTGTGTGAGTCAGCGGTCTTAGGCGAAAGACTGACCTATGTGTTAGAGAGAAGAGCTCGGCTCTTCGAGTCTCTGTCGGCCCCAGTGCCGAAATTGTAACGCCTCTGTAAATATGCTGTACATAAACCTTGTTTAACTCACCGTCGTCTCGTCCGCTCGTCTTATCAGCTCTGCGCAGAAGCAGTCGCGAGCTGATAAACATACGCTACCAAACGGCTGGTGACCTTCCCGGCGGAGTTGAAAGCAGTGGCGCCTTCGGCACCGTGTTGGCGTCGCCGTCTTTCGCAACAGTGGTGGCTTCTGCGGGATCGGTCCGCCGTTTCTCAACAGTGGTGACTTCGGCGGGATCGGTCCGTCGCCTTCGCAACAGTGGTGGCAGCGGTGGGATTTCGAAGGTGGCTTCGCAACAGTGGTTGGCAGCTGCGGGATCGGCCGGCGTCAGCGACATCGATGCGGTGAGTGCCTGATGTTTTCCCCTCAGTTCACCAGACTACTCTAGCTCAGGTTGTAGTGGTTTAGAGAAGGGCTGTGTGAAGCATTGAAGTGAGCTTTGATCGTTTCAAGCCAAGTCGAAGCGCTTTGAAACCAAAGTTAATGCGGAGGGGGTAAACACGGGAGAGTGAAAAAATTGCTTGCGCGTCTTGCTAGTTGACTTATAGTGGGTACGGCAAGTAAATTGTTAACAGGGGCAAACAGCAAGAGGCTAGTGTGAACGATGGAGAACCTTAAAGTGAAGGAACTCATCGAAATTTGTGAGGAACTCGGCATTACTTTGGGCCGTGCGAAACGAAAGCAAGCGATCCTTGAGATCATGAAGGATGAAGGAGTGTCGGCTGAGGAAGTCGATGAGGCCTGGGCGGATATCAAAGCACGCCGCGAGGAGGCTGAAAGGCGAGAAGTAGAAACTCGCGAACGTGAAGAAGCTGAAAGGCGCGAACGTCGCGAGCGCGAGGAGGCCGAGATACAAGAGCGCCTAGAGTTGAAACGATTAGAATTGGCAATCCTACAGTGTTCGCAGGCGCCTAGCGTAGCTTCTCCAACAGTTCAGGTCAGCGGTTTTAGAATTCGGGACCAACTGCCACCGTTCGTAGTAGGCGAGGACATGGCGAAGTATCTCGTCAAGTTTGAACACGTCTGTGAGCGAAACGCTTTGGAGCGGTGTCTTTGGGCGCGGAACCTGTTAGCTCTTCTTCCCGGCGAAGTGTCCGACGCGATAACTTGCTTGTCGAGGGAAGCGTTTGAGAGCTATGACGAGGTTAAGGAAGTGCTCTTAAGACGTTATAAATTGTCACCCGAGGCTTTCAGGCAAAGGTTCCGGTATGCTGAAAAGGGGAATGAGTCACACGTTGACTTCGCGTTTCGTCTTAAAGCCGATTTGATTGAATGGCTCAAGGGCGAAGGTGTTTATGACGACCGCGATAAAGTGGTGGAATGCGTTGCATTGGAGCAATTCTACCGCTGCATCGAGGAGGATGTCAAACTTTGGCTGCAGGACAGACTTGGAGACGTACAGTTAAACAAGGCAGCTGAGTTAGCTGAGGAGTATTATACTCGCCGAAAGTTGCATAGCAGGGCAGCGCGCGTTGAAAAGGATGAAAAGAAAGAGGGCTTTTCAAGGAAACCTGATCAACGGAAACCCGTTCCGCACCGTAATTTCAAAAAGGACCCGTCTCTTACGAAGGACAGTGTAGGGGAAGGGCAAACAGAAGCGGAGAGATCGAGTGAGGTTTCTACCACACAGACATTTGAATCGGAAAACAAACGGAAGCCGCTAATCTGCTACAACTGTAAAAAGGAAGGGCACATCGCGAGAAACTGTCAGGAAAAATTTGCCTTCGCAACGATCCGAGAATCAGAAAAAACATTCGGTTGTTGGAGCCGTATCTCCAAGAAATTAGGGTCAATGAGAAAACGTGCCGAGCACTTAGAGACTCAGCGGCAACCATGGACGTTGTCCATCCTTCATTGGTGTCTCCGGATGACTTCACAGGAGAATGCGCGTGGATTAGGCAAGTCGCCGAGGTGCAGAGTGTTCGCTTACCAATCGCCACGGTTGTCATTGAAGGCCCGTTCGGTAAGCTTTGCACCGAAGCGGCTGTGTCTGCCGCGCTGAATGGTCGTTTTTCTTATCTTTTCTCCAACAACTCGGAGCAGCTTCTCAAAGAGCAGGGCAAATCGTTCTTCCCCAACTTAGCGTGCATGGCTCCCACGCGATCGCAAGCGCGAAAGCTTTCGCGGAAGCTTGACTTGGTTCCATGCGGTGAACTCTCAAGTGACCGTGTCGGCGGGTCGACGGAACCCCAGAAGGGAAATTTTCCGCATGAGTCATGTGAGCAGTCACGCGAGCGGCCCGTCGCGGGAGCGGCCGGCGCGGTATGCGCTGGAGGAGACGACGTGGCGCCATTGAGTCAGAGCGAGAGGGCTGCAACGCTCTCGCCTGTAGCGGAAAGTTGGAGCGAGCTGCCGAGAGTTGATCGAGAGACGCTCATTCGAGAGCAGAGTGAGGATCTCTCGATTGAAGCGCTAGTGGAAAGCCAAATTGAAGCGCTCGTGGAAAGCCAGAAAAACGCGGCAAAAGTGCTGTCGAAGGAGCACTACGAGAAATCGGGGAAGAAGCGCGCTTTTGAAGTTGATAATCAGGTATTGCGGCTGCAGCCACCCAAAAGGAACAAGCTTGAGGTTGATTGGGAAGGGCCCGCCACAGTATTATCGAAGCCTTGCGATACAACTTATGAGGTGCAAGTAGGAAGGCGGCAGAACAAAATTTACAACTTGATGAAACCCAATGTTCAACATCAAGCGGTCGTAAATCAGCTGTTGAAGGCTTCAGAGGAAGAGGGAGCAGAAAATTTGAGTTCTAGTGAGGTGATCGAAGGGGGATCGAAAGTAATTGGGAGCAGATAAACCTAGAGCCTAGCTTAAGTGAAGGAGGACCTGAGAAAGAGGACCTGAGAAAGATTGGTTCCGAGTTTGAAGACGTGTTTTCGGACCGCCCCGGAAACATGAGGGTGATCGAACACGATATCGAGCTAAGCGGTGAGGAGTCAATCAGTAGCAAGCCGTATCGTTGTTCCCCTGTGCAACGTCGCAAGTGTGAGCCGCTCTTGGTGCCGCATAGGTATCGTCGCCTAAAAGTGGCCGGTTACTGAGGTGGAGCATGTTGCTCCACAGCGCAACTTTGACGTTCGCTAAAGAAAAAAAAAAAGGGAAAGGTAAACGCTAATGCAGGTGCATTGAGCAGTGCGTTCCAGCTAGTAACTTCTCAGCCTTTCGGTTTCTCGCTGGCGATTCGGGGCAAAATTTTGACCTCATCACGACCTGGGCTGAGCGCTCTCGTTCAGAGTGATCTCAAGGGGCCAACTTTATGTGGTATTCTAATTCGTTACGTTGTTGTACGTGGAAAAAAAAAATTGAGTTGTCATTTTAAGAGTCTTGTGTCCCACATGTGCCTCTTGATGTAGAGGGAACAAAATTCCGATAGACACGTAGATAGGTATATGTTGTACTATACTCTGTCTGGTGTTCTGTCGGGTGACCGAAGGCACTTGCGTGTGTCGTGTGTTGTCTGTTGTCGATCCGTTCTTGGCAAGTTGCAGAACCATCGACAAGTGCTGAAACCGAAGATGGTCAGAAGAGACGAGTGAAGCTGGTCAACAAGTTGTGGCGACAAGCCAGTGGAGCTGGGATCCGTCGTCAAAATGGGATGTGTTCCCGGAACAGTCTGGAGCTGTAGTCTCCCCATGGCCCTGGAGGCGAACCTGGAGGGACCTGGCGAACGAGCGCACCTGACATCCGAGCCCCGTGGAAGCAGCTCGTCTTTCCGGTGTATTGTCTGGCGGCGGGGGTGCTGTTATGCCAGCGAGTCCTCGTCAAACGACCGTGCCTCTGAAAAAGGCAATCTGGGTCAAGGCCAGCCCGCAGTCTGCCTGGCGCGATCACCTCGACGGCGTGAACACGCGCGGCGCTCCTCTGGCCCACGTGCAGTGAGTCAGTTGCGCACGTGACAGCGAGCCGGCGTCCTCGTGTCAGGTGGTCTGACGCATGGCGCGGCGGCCCCATTGGCGGAATCTGCGCTGACGACCAGCGGCGCTTCTGATTGGACATTTTGGATGGACCCGGTGTAAATAAAAGAAGCCCTGCGGCGCGTCGCGATCGGCGGTCCTATGTGAGAGGCGTCCCCGTGTCGGAGTGCCGACATGTGTGTGAGTCAGCGGTCTTAGGCGAAAGACTGACCTATGTGTTAGAGAGAAGAGCTCGGCTCTTCGAGTCTCTGTCGGCCCCAGTGCCGAAATTGTAACGCCTCTGTAAATATGCTGTACATAAACCTTGTTTAACTCACCGTCGTCTCGTCCGCTCGTCTTATCAGCTCTGCGCAGAAGCAGTCGCGAGCTGATAAACATACGCTACCAAACGGCTGGTGACCTTCCCGGCGGAGTTGAAAGCAGTGGCGCCTTCGGCACCGTGTTGGCGTCGCCGTCTTTCGCAACAGTGGTGGCTTCTGCGGGATCGGTCCGCCGTTTCTCAACAGTGGTGACTTCGGCGGGATCGGTCCGTCGCCTTCGCAACAGAGCTCAGCACATAGACCGGGTCATCGTTATCGTCCGAGGTGCTATCTTCGGGACAAATCACGTCGCTGTCCACGAGCTACAGTAACGACAGCATGCACTCCAAAAAAAGAGTGAGTAAAAAGGGTCTCTTTTTGTGGTACAACAATAATCGTCATCTATACTGCGTTCCATCCTTGCGCTATCGCCCCGTGCCTGGTACATTCCGGTCAAGATCGACATGCCCATTATCAGGGTTACATTGCATTCTCAATAGGAAAGTGGCCAGTGCCGAGTTTTCAAGAAAGGAAGAGCACGCAAGCCTGATGACGATTATTGTTGTGGTACAAAAAGACACCCTTTTTACTCGGTATTTTTTTAGAGTGCGGGCGTTTCCTCCGCCTTCGCAAGCCGCTTTCTTATTGACATGGTGCATTTATGCTTCCATGGATGTGAACTCACCGGACACACAGGGATGGCGCCAAGAGTGGGGACGGGGAGCTGAATTTCCCCCAAAATGTTTGCCTGCCCCTCCCCGTTATCCCCCCCCCAATAGGGATTATTGTCATATCTCAATGGTTAAGTTCCCTGCCTTTTTGCACCTCCATGAAAGGACTCACTTATCTCCCCCCCCACCCCCCTCCCCCCCACCGGTAAAGTAATCCTGGTGCCGTCCCTGCACACACACGCTCTAAAACGGCCCTAGCAACGCGCGTTCGCGAAGTATTACGCAACCGGCGATGTCTCCTTCCGGAATGCGCGCTCGTGCTGTTGGCGCTGTTCACCTGGTTCATTGCCGACAGCAACGTGATTTGCCAGCTTGTGTCATGTGATCCGTCTTCCCGGTCAGATCGCGCCACGCTCTCACTTGGAAGTCAGAACGGTCGGAAGCGCTCCGAGTCGGAGGCTGACGCCCTGAAAGAAACTCAATAAACAATTGTGTCGGGCCAGTTGGTAAGGATCCATCTTGCTAGGAAGCGCAGCCACTATTACAATAAACACACAACACAAGCGCTTATGTTGTGTGTTCTTTGTAATAGTAGCTTCGCTTCCTAGCAAGATGGCCCTGAAAGAACCAACCGAAGGTAGCCCGGCTGCTTGAATTCTACCAACCGACCGCTCAGACACTTTCCGGAGCGCTCTAGAGCGTTCGCAAACGCTCAACCGAATGCGCCTTAAAAAAAAAGAAACGTTAAACGTGTATGATTTCTTTCACCTCTTGTAAGGCTCTCTTGAACAAATGCAGGACTACGTAGTAAACGAACGGATATTCTTCGCAATTTTTTCATTAAAGTCTTCGCATACATCTTTCGTTTTCCTTATATAAGGCTTCAGTAAATGATACACGACCTTTTTTTCTAATATAAGACACGACTTGATTGTCTTGTACACTGCGACACGACAAAATGTCGGGCTAGAAACGACACTGCGCTCTAGTTTCGGAGACTCCACAACGGACCATAAGACACAACTTCGTCGATGCATCTGCATTACTAGTCGCTTCAAAAGCTTAGAACACACGGTCTAAAATATATACCGTACGTATATACATTGTTATCAATCCGTCAGATCATGTTTGAAGAGCTGCACTGGCATCTCATCGTGGTTCCTGTTTTCCCGGTTTTATAATTTGCGCGAACTTCTCTCGCGTTGACCGCCGTGAGACAAGTCGAACGGAGATGGCGATCAGGGTTTTAAGTTTCGCGCGCGCCGTGCTTTGCAGCGTTCGTCACCAGATGGCAGGAGGTTGTCAGTATTTATAGAGATACTGTATACGCTACCTAAACAGTAACTCTCAGCATTTCCAGAGTAGTTCTAAAACCGTGCATGTTGACGTTCCTGTGCTGCGCCACTTTTATGCCGGGTTCTGATGTGCTTGGTCTTTGCGGTAAATTAATATTTGAAATGGAACACCTGAACAATTTTTTTCCACGGTGACGACTGTTGCAGTTTGATAAAAGCAAAATACTTTAGGTCCGTGTGTTGGGCAATGGCCATGCACACGGTTTGTCCGGAAAGTAATATGTCAATAATTAAATATTAGAGCGTCTATACCTAATAATAGGCTAGAACCACCAGACATTGACAGAGAGGGAAGCCAGATTACGCACACTTTTGTCTCACTGCACGTGCGCCACCATTTGGAGAGTAAGGAGAGACTTTTGCGTAAAACCTATTTTCATTTCCCGCGCAATCCACATGTTACCGTACATTGGAACAAATGATTGCCGTCGAGTTTTGTGTGAAATATGACAAGTTCGATATTCAAACATTTATCCGTGTTAAAGACCTTTATTGACAATTGTTACTCATTACGGCAAGTCTACTGACACCGAAATGACTTTTTTTTTGGAAGGCCGTAAGGAGATCGGTGACGTAGCCCGCTCTGGACAGTCGTCAGCGACTATCACAGATGGGAACACACCACTCCACATGGTCCTCATTTGACACCTTCCTATGAGCGTGCGCAGGGTTTCCATGAGGAAGGAGGGGGGGGGGGGGGCGTAGTTTATCGCGGTGCTACCTAACCCGACTAAGTGTGGTTGGGGTGGGGGGGGGGGCAGAATAAGAGCTAAACATATTTGACAAGGGGAGTAGAGGGGGAGGAGGATTACCAACCTGTACTCCTCGTGCGCACGGCTACGCACGCTATACCTTAATGAAAAAAATATTCTAGACGCCAACTAGCTCAGCAAAAGGTACTTCTGAATTGCACACTTCGTTGTCGATTTAAAGTAGCCAAGGGCTATCCAACCCGCCGTACAGTCCTGACGCGGCCACCACCAGACCTCTTATTTCCGCGCTTGAAAACTTCTTCCAAGGGATGTCGTTTCGGACAGTTGACAGGGTCACATAGGCTGGCACCAAGGCTTTAATGTACATTCCGGAGGAAACGTACCGGGATGTCTTCGATGCCTGGAAATGTTACTCAAAGTGATGCATCGTTGCTGGAGGAACTTTTAAAATCTATATGTCGTACTGATACGATCATCGCATCTTTTTTTTAATCGATTCATCGACATTACATCCTAGACATACCCTGTAGGTCAAGGAGTCTGCTACGGTTTTAGACTCGTATTCCCAAACCAACCTCGGACTTACCTGCCCGTTGATCGTCAGATAGTCGAGCTGCAGCACGGGGAATCGCAACGCCAGTGGTGTTTGCATCCCGACTGCTTGGCCGACGAAGCGGCAGACACGAGGCAGTGACTAGTGCACCGGGTTCCAGATCACCAGTGACTGGTTGTTTCACTCGCCACTAGATGCGCAAAAAGAGGCTTTGCTTGCTCTCCCTGCCGCTTGAATGCGCAGCATGCTATGGCCGGAACACGCATTCCACACGCTTGCGTGTTCTCACTCATGATAATCGACAGTGTGCATTAACCATTGCATGTGCTTTGTGTTTATATTCCAATGGACACAAGTGCACCTAATGATAGGGATAGTTAAAGACTCGTTAACACCTGCAACTATCGCAATGGTCACGTGACCAAGTCCGTCGCAAAGCGGCTGGACGCGTATGGTCGCTTCGGTCACAATGCGACTACTCAGGCAGTTTCACTCGCAAATTATATTTTTCAGTTTCGAAACAGCAGTCACGAAGCTTTTTACCGCTTACACGTGCATGAGCAGGACGTGAGCTTGATGCACGGGGCTGTTGCCATGCAACCTGTACGCTTGCAGGCGTGAATTCTGGGTGGCTACGAAAATAGGTCACACGCGCAGGTCTGAACAACGGTCACATGATGCCGATGTTTGGTCGCCAAATGGAAATGGCCGCGCGACTGGGGCCACTACCAGTTGTGAACGTACCGCGACAGTCTGACTGCTACCTTCGTTAGTGTCCCAACCTCGTGTCAATAGACAGATTTATTTCAGCCCCCGCGACAGCACTGCGAACGCCACCTTCCACAGGAAATGGGTGGGTGGCTGCTTGAGCAGAGCTGCTGCGGAAGCCCCAATAAATCCGTCTTTGACACCCTCGGAGACGGACCTTCATGCCTTACCTTGGAAATTACATAGCCACCGCAAGCTGCCGTGGAACGGTGGTCGGTTAGCTCACCGTTGTAGCTGCACCAGTCTGGAGGTTGGACCACTTGAGGAATGTTTCGAATTCTTTTGTTACTGTTGCTTGAAATCTTACCGCCACGTGCTTACTATGGGGTTGTCATTCGCCAGCAGCGCGGCGTCTTGAGGGAGCGATTGATGCAGGAAAACTGTTTCTATTAATGTGGGCAGAATTGGCACGAATATTCGTATGTACCGAAAGACTAAGATTCCGCGTATACACCGTACTCTGATAAGCCCTCATTTGCGCTGAAATAAAGAGGATTCAATACAAAAAATATGGGAAGTTTGCAATTATTCGTCTTTATATTTTTGTTTCTACGATACTAACAGCTGCTTGTGCTTTTATTATTTGTAATCATCACCGAGGGTCCCGTTGCAGTAGTGTACTTTGGGACCCTCGTCTGTATATTTTACTCCCTGTAACATCCTTTTATGACATGATAATAAACTGATTGATTGATTGATTGAACCTTAGCACAACGATGCTTGTTAACGAGTATCACTGTGCCAAGGTTCGGATTGATCGTCGGATAGTTGTGCTGCACCTTGGTAATCACAACGCCAGTGGTGGTTGCATTCAGACTTCTTGGCCGACAAAGACACGAGACAGTGACTAATGCATCCGGAAGGCGCGCAAGGCTTGCCACCTCGAATGTGTCGAAATCGCCGTACCTGAGACATGGTGAAAGAAACTGGCGGTTGCTATTGCGACGACTCGGCTGCGGCTGCTCCTTGCAGCAGCGGTGGCTTGGCAATTTCCAGCACAGGAGTCGCGCTACTGTGGCGGTTGCTACGGCAATGGCGCAACAGGTTTTCATTTTTTCTTAACGGGCGTCTTGGTTCTAGCTTTAGCAGCTTCGCTATGAGAACTTTGCTTGGGCCTGCTGCTTGTACGCAACTTCTAAGGTGAGAAAACTGCAGCGCAAACCAAGACGAATCACAAAGAGGGAGGAAGACAAGCATGCAATGGCGCCATGCTTGTCGTTTCCAATTTTGTGGTTTGTGTAACTGTTCCTTGAACTTGCAAATATATATACACCTTCACCCATAGTCGTATAAGATATGTAGGCTTTTTTTGAATGTGGGCCGCACAGGACGTGGGAGAGCTATTTAATATAGCAATGTCGAAAGCTGGCAAAGCTGGTGACAGGTTGTGTTAACGTGTGAGGAAGTGCACGGGGACAATGTCAAACGTGGTATGCCGGTGTCAATGTATGTAACTGTCACGGACGGCTATTTTCGGCGACACCGCGTCACGGCAATTAACGGGCGCCGTACTCCCCGACTGACCGTGAGAAACGGCGGCACATGAAAGGGAACCGATAAGTGCAAAATGGGGGTGCTCTCCTTAGAGCGTCGCCGCCGACAGTTAATCCTTTTGTAACCGTGGCGACGTCTGCAAGGTCGTAGAAGGCCGCGGTATACCCCGTACAAGGATTAGACTACAAGACGCCCGGCTGAGAGCTAAGTGGTTGACCGTTCCCACGGAGAAAAGCGTGGGAAACGCTCTGGTGGCCAAGCCGTATGACAACAACCCGGCAGGTTGTCACTCTCGCTAGTTGCGGGCCCTCTCCCTATTAGAAAGGGGTGGGGTCAAAATATTTTTGGGGCGGAGTTTCCCCTCAATTAAACGCGCATGATTGGACCCAGGTAGAGGTCTCTTGTCCCCAAGGAAAAGAGCGAGGAGACACGAGGGCGATTTAAGCGCAGGTATTTGCCCTGCTAGGCAGACTAGTCGCTGACCAAGATGGTGTAGAAACAGATCAACAAGCATCTCTTCTAGAAGTTTTTAGTGTGGCTCTGTATCGGTTGGCCACCTAAACTTAGCCGTTCGTCTAGTTGTGACGCGATATTAACGTCTGCAACGTAGAAATCGGGACTTCGCCTCGAGTTAGCTCAACCTGCTCGAAGTCACCTGCAAGCACTAGCCTCCCGGAGCCACCAGCGTTGCAACACCGCCGACATCGCAGTCGTGCCAGAACTCTCCGACTTCTCGCATCCGATCGTCGGGGACACAACGCTGCCGGTCATCACACGTATGCCTTCACCTGTTTATATCTTCGAACTTTCTACTCCGTAGTTCTATTGTTGTTAGAGTGTGTAGTTTGTGATAGTTCTCTCGCGTAAGCTGATTTATTGTTTTGTATATATTTTTTTAGTTGCATCAAGTGTTTATGTGCTTTGCTGGTTGTATTGAAGTGTTGTATTATATCCCGTGTGCTGCAATATCACTAGAGTAAAGTTGTTTTGTTTTCTCACGTCTCTGATCTCTTCACTGTCTCTGCTTGCGTGCGGAACGAACCAACCTGCTGTCATTCCCGTCGCCGACTTCGCGCTGGCGACGCTTGAGTGGCAGCTTGTAACAAAACTGGCGTCCGCGAGACAGGACGTTCCGTACAAGAGTAAGACAGTGAGGGGTGAACGAGAACCATGCGGATAGCGTGGTGATAGAGCCCCACAGTTGAAGCGGTTGCATCCTGCATAAGATTGAGCTGGTTTTATAGTGGCATTATAGTGACAGTTGCAGTATGGAGTGTATAGACTTGGATAAGTGGATCGCCCAAGGTAAACAGTTAGGCCTCGAGGGCGCCGAACTGAGACAATGGGTTAAGGAGCAGCAGGAACAGGCGCAGGCGTTAGCCAGAGAAGAACGGGCACGGGCCCGGGAGGAAAAGGAAAAAGAAAGGGAGAGAGAACGCGAACAAAGGGAGAAAGAACGAGAAGCGGCAAGGGAAGCCGGAGAACGGGAAGTGCAGTTACTGCAACTAAAGATTCGCCTCAGTGAGAGTAGTAGGGTGAGCCGATCCAGCAGTGAGCACGGCGACGCCGGGGAGGAGCCGAGTTTAAGAATACACGCAGGTAGACTGCTCGTCACCTTTGACGAAGGAAGGGACGACTTAGATGCGTTTATACGCCGGTTTGAGAGCATCGCCAGAGGGCAAAAGTGGCCTGAAAGCCAATGGGCGACGGCGCTTTCGACATGTCTTACAGGAGAGGCGCTAAGTGTTTATGGCAGGCTACCACCTACAGATGCAGCGGACTACACCAAGGTTAAAACCGCCCTCTTGAAGCGCTTTCGCTTCACGGCGGATGGGTTCCGAGACAAGTTTAATAAGGAGAGGCCAGTAGGGGGTGAAACAGCAACACAGTACGCGGCTCGCTTAAAACATTACTTCGATAGATGGGTTGAGCTGTCCAAAACTGAGACAGAATTCGAGTCCCTCCGAATTGTTGATTAGAGAGAGGTTTTTGCACGGATGTGGTTCGAACCTGGCATTATATTTGAAAGAAAGGAGGGCGGAATCCCTGGAAGATATGCTTGAGCTGGCAGACCAGTTTTTGGAAGCTCAGGGTGGAGCAAGCCTAGCGAAAACAAAGAAAGATGGTCCCATAACGGACGAAAAGGGGAAATACGAAAAAGGAGGCAACAGCCACTCACCACTACCACGGTGCTATATTTGCAATCGTGGGAATCACCCACCGCACTTGTGTCGCAACAGACCTGCCGCTAATGTAGCCATCGTCTGCTTCAAGTGTGGGAAAAAAGGACATAGGGCAAACGACTGCCGGTCAGGAGCAAATAACTCACTCCAGGCGTCCTGCCTCTACGCACCGAGGGAAACGCGTGAGGATCCCATATGCGACGGGTATGTCGAGCTTGGGAATGGCGAAAAAGTCCCCGTCGTCAACGCCGTAAGAGCGACACCGCCGAAAAATCTGGCCGAGAACCTACCAGTGGCCACAGGGACCCTCCGAGGCACAGACATATCAGTGTTGCGGGATACGGGGTGCAACACAGTAATCGTGCGGAGGAAGTTGGTGAAGGAAAACGAGCTGACAGGTACAAGCAGACTCGTCTACTTGGTTGACGGAACAGCGAGGATGCTGCCCGAAGCACGGATTGAGGTTGACACCCCCTACTTTACTGGCAATCTGACAGCACTATGTCTGCAAGATCCACTGTATGACCTCATTCTGGGCAATATCGAGGGCGTAAGACCTCCTAATGATCCCAGAAAGCAGACTGAAAAACCAGTCGCGACAAAGGAGTTAAGAGAAGAGCCTGTGGCAGCAGCTATAACCCGTTCCCAAGCACATGCACAGCCGGAAAAATTTGCCAAGCTTCGTACGCCTGGGACCACGGCGGGATTGCCGGGAGATAACTATGGCTGCGAGCAGAGGGGAGATGCGACACTCAAACAGTGTTTTGAGAAGATCGGCAGGAAGCAAACATGCCGAAATGAGAAGGAAATCATCGAGTACAAACAAGAACAGGGACTGCTGTACCGACAGTACACAGAGGCCAACGGACGGCTTGTACGCCAATTAGTCGTTCCGTGCTGCCACCGAGAAGCTGTGCTTAAAACGGCACACGATGGTATAATGGCAGGACACTTGGGCACGCAGAAAACGAAGGACCGGATCTCGGAGGAGTTCTTTTGGCCAGGCATCACAGCTGACGTGAAAAGGTTCGTCGCCTCATGTGACATTTGTCAGCGCACCGTACCAAAGGGCCGTGTACCACATGTTCCACTGGGGAGGGCACCCATAATTGACACCCCGTTCAAGCGAGTGGCGATCGATATAGTGGGACCGATTCACCCGCCCTTAAAGCATGGGAACCGATACATTTTGACTTTGATGGATTATGCCACCAGGTATCCAGACGCAGTGGCGCTCCCGAGTATCGAAACTGAGCGAGTGGCCGAAGCTCTGGTCGAGATGTTCTCCCGATTTGGCGTCCCCCGCGAGGTACTGAGCGACCGCGGCACGAACTTCACATCGGACCTGATGAAGGAAGTAGCGCGGCTCCTTTCCGTGCGCCAGCTCCACACCACCCCATATCACCCCATGGCGAATGGCTTGGTGGAAAAATTCAACGGCACCTTGAAATTAATGTTGAAGCGCATGTGCGCCGAAAAACCGAGAGATTGGGACCGCTACCTGGCACCTCTCCTCTTTGCCTATAGGGAGGTTCCGCAGGCCAGTATGGGGTTTTCACCCTTCGAGCTTCTCTACGGCCGCCATGTGAGGGGACCCTTGGCGATACTGAAGGAGCTGTGGACGAACGCCGACTTGACTGAAGAAGCTAAGACGACGTACCAGCATGTCTTCGACCTTCGGAACCGCTTGGAGGAAACGTGCCGCCTGGCACACGAGGAGTTGGAAAAAGCCGGAGCACGGTACACGAAGCTGTACAATCGAAAGGCGAAGGAGCGGAGTTTCAACCCCGGGGACAAGGTACTGATTTTACTTCCCACCGACACAAACAAGCTGCTGCTGCAATGGAAGGGCCCTTTTGAAGTCCGGGAAAAGAAAGGTGAAGCTGACTACGTCGTAGACACGGCTGGCGGCAGAAAAATCTTCCACGCCAACTTACTAAAAAGATACGAGGAGAGGGACAGCCCCTCCACCAAGGTGTGCAACGTGACATTTGGCGTTGTGGAATCGAGCGAGGACGAGAATATTCCAACCCCTGACTGGCTGAAAGTAGAAGGGGAAGAAGACGTGAAGCTCTCAGACAAACTGGACGCTCAGCAGATCGGACAGCTGCAAAGAATTGTCAGGGAACACGCTCGTATTTTCTCTGATGTCCCGGGCAAAACTGACTGGGTCCACTGCAACCTCGAACTCACCACGAGTAACCCCGTCCACGTGAAACAATACCCTCTTCCCTTTGCAACGCGGGAAGGTGTAGAGAAAGAGGTACGGGAGATGGAGAAGCTCGGCATCATTGAGAAATCAGAGTCACCTTATAATTCGCCAGTCATTTTGGTAAAGAAACCCGATGGGACAAATCGACTGTGTATCGATTTTCGACGCCTGAACAACGTTCTGGTGGCCGACTCCGAACCTATGACAAGAACTGACGCGGTGTTTGCTACAGTGGGAAAGAAGAAGTATTTCTCGAAGCTCGACTTCGTGAAGGGCTATTGGCAGATCCCGCTGACCGAAGAGTCCAAAGCGAAGACGGCCTTCTCGACGACATCGGGACTATATCAGTTCCGCTTCATGCCATTCGGCATCAAGACAGCGCCTGCTGTATTTGCTAAGTTGATGCGGAAGGTTGCAGAAGGTATACCCGGTGTGGACCACTACTACGATGATGTACTGGTGGCCACCGAGACATGGGAAGAGCACCTGAGGTCTCTGGGACTGCTTTTTGAGCGCATACAGAGGGCCGGGCTTACAGTGCGCCCCAGTAAATGCGAACTTGGGGTAGAAGAAATCGACTTCTTGGGACACCGATTTGGCAGGGGCAGATTGCAACCACTGGGGAAAACACTCGACAAGATCGAAGCTGCACCACGTCCTTCAACCAAGCGACAAGTGCGCGCCTTCCTCGGTCTGGCCGGGTACTATCGGGAATTTATCCCGAATTACGCAGAAGTCAGCGCTCCCCTTACAGATTTAACTCGGAAGGGCGAAGCTAACTCGGTGAAATGGACAGCAGCCCACGAGGAGGCTTTTCAAAGTCTCAAAGAACATGTCTCGACGGAGCCGATACTACGGCTACCAGATTTGCACCAACCATTCGTACTTCGAACGGACGCATCGGACACAAGTCTCGGAGCCGTGCTCATGCAGGCCTACGAAGGCAAGCTCCACCCCACAGCTTATGCCAGCCGAAAGCTGCTTCCACGGGAGGCTTCCTATAGTACCATCGAACGCGAATGTCTCGCGTTGGTATGGGGAATTCAGAAATTATCCATGTACTTATATGGTGTACATTTTTGTGTCCAGACAGACCACCAGCCTCTGAGTTATATCCAACGGGCAAAACAGTTGAACGCTCGAGTACTTCGATGGAGTTTACTACTCCAAGAGTACCAGTTCACCATTACGCATATTAAGGGTAGCGAAAACGTGGGAGCCGATTACTTGAGCCGGATATAGTTCTTGAGGTCTATGAGCATGTTATTTTTTTCCTTTCGTCGGTTGGTTTCTGTTTGTATGTGCGTATTTCATTGTATAAGCAGTGTATTTTGAGTTATTTTCTGTTTGCTTGGTGTATTGGTTGTCTTCACTTGCTGTAATGCACATTGAAGGATTGCACTACAGTAGAGGAGCGCACCTGTCCCGTTTTGTTTCGTAGTATACATTCGTGCAGTGTATTCTGTATTGATGGCTGCCGTACACGGCTATTTCCTCTTCTTGTTTGTATTGCGCCTTGATATTGTTGCGTGTAACTGAAGCTGGTACTCTAACAATTTGTTTGTTTTTTTTTCTTTTGGTTGTTACTTTGATGCACTCTGCCTAGTTATGTTGTGTATGAGAGGGACAGTCCTTATGCCTCCCTTGTTGGTGGTGTTTTGTTCCTTGTTGTCGGAAAAATTCCCCCCCCCCCCGTGCGAACAAATGTTATGAATAACATTCTGAAAGTGGGGGGCAATGTCACGGACGGCTATTTTCGGCGACACCGCGTCACGGCAATTAACGGGCGCCGTACTCCCCGACTGACCGTGAGAAACGGCGGCACATGAAAGGGAACCGATAAGTGCAAAATGGGGGTGCTCTCCTTAGAACGTCGCCGCCGACAGTTAATCCTTTTGTAACCACGGCGACGTCTGCAAGGTCGTAGAAGGCCGCGGTATACCCCGTACAAGGATTAGACTACAAGACGCCCGGCTGAGAGCTAAGTGGTTGACCGTTCCCACGGAGAAAAGCGTGGGAAACGCTCTGGTGGCCAAGCCGTATGACAACAACCCGGCAGGTTGTCACTCTCGCTAGTTGCGGGCCCTCTCCCTATTAAAAAGGGGTGGGGTCAAAATATTTTTGGGGCGGAGTTTCCCCTCAATTAAACGCGCATGATTGGACCCAGGTAGAGGTCTCTTGTCCCCAAGGAAAAGAGCGAGGAGACACGAGGGGGATTTAAGCGCAGGTATTTGCCCTGCTAGGCAGACTAGTCGCTGACCAAGATGGTGTAGAAACAGATCAACAAGCATCTCTTCTAGAAGTTTTTAGTGTGGCTCTGTATCGGCTGGCCACCTAAACTTAGCCGTTCGTCTAGTTGTGACGCGATATTAACGTCTGCAACGTAGACATCGGGACTTCGCCTCGAGTTAGCTCAACCTGCTCGAAGTCACCTGCAAGCACTAGCCTCCCGGAGCCACCAGCGTTGCAACACCGCCGACATCGCAGTCGTGCCAGAACTCTCCGACTTCTCGCATCCGATCGTCGGGGACACAACGCTGCCGGTCATCACACGTATGCCTTCACCTGTTTATATCTTCGAACTTTCTACTCCGTAGTTCTATTGTTGTTAGAGTGTGTAGTTTGTGATAGTTCTCTCGCGTAAGCTGATTTATTGTTTTGTATATATTTTTTTAGTTGCATCAAGTGTTTATGTGCTTTGCTGGTTGTATTGAAGTGTTGTAATATATCCCGTGTGCTGCAATATCACTAGAGTAAAGTTGTTTTGTTTTCTCACGTCTCTGATCTCTTCACTGTCTCTGCTTGCGTGCGGAACGAACCAACCTGCTGTCAGTCCCGTCGCCGACTTCGTGCTGGCGACGCTTGAGTGGCAGCTTGTAACAGTAACCCATGTTCGATTTCAAAATAAACCAGTTGCGAGTGTAGCGGTTGCCCTATAGCGTCCCATCTTTCCTTCGCATTAATCCCTGTGCGTTGCCTCACGCGCTGGTTTTCTTCAATAATCAAACAAAGTGGACATAAATGACTGAGACAAGACAAAGCAAATAACAGCTGCTCGCTTTTCGTAGATTTTCTTTTTTTCTTCTCTTTTTTTTCAATTTCTGGTAATATTTCTCCGCACATACTTCACTCGAGAACAACATTTCTATATTCATCTGTTCTTTGGTTTTTTTTTTGTGTGGGAATGGAGCAGTTGGACACAAACAGCACAACGAGTCGTATAGAGAGTAACAGAAAGAAGTTGTGTATAGAGCTCTAGCGTTAATTGTACAAACTCCCCGAGCTTGCGAGTAAGGAAGGAAAATCGGGGGGGGGGGGGGGGGTAGAGTTGAGGACAAAATGCGACAGTGTGAAAATGGAAGGTTGTCACAGTGAGAGAGACAGACAGAAAGCGCAGTAGTAGTAGCTTGCTTACAATCGTGCTCGACTAAGAACAACTATGAGACGGCTAGTTGAGGCAAGCGAGAAATGTAATACACTTGAAACAACTCGTTAACAACGTTTGGATATCTCGTCTCACTGGCAGACATCTCTCCAGCGGGTTTAGTTCTGACGTCACAGCGGCGCCTTCTATCACGTGGTCTTAGCCCTGCGCGCGGAAGCCGCTACTGCTTTTTGTACAAAGCCACTACGAACGTGCGAGGGCACAAACAGCTTTTATACATGCCATCTGCGTGCGCCAGACGCTGCTGTATAGCAGGCTTGTTTTTTTTTTTTGACACCCACCTTATCAACACGTACCCAAACAAAAGATCACCTCAATCACTAAGTTCTTAGTATTTGGTGCGGCGAAAAGTTCGATGTCCAATAGCGGCACAAGGATCTACTGACCAGTACTAATTTAAATTCCGAAATACAAGCGAAGTTTTATCTGACTGAGTAGGCTATTCTAGAACCGTAAGTCAATATCTTCAATAAAACTGACCTGAACTCACCACTAGGCAAGTATAGTATGATATCAAAAACTCCATGCAGGGAGTTAAATACTATAAATACGTAAAAATCGCAATGCCTGGTTGGCCGATAAAATCCTAATCTCTAATTGTAAAGCGATCGCTACGATATGCTTTCTTAAAATACGAAAATGTAGAGAAACTTGAAATATGCATTAGCCACCACGTGTTTTGATTGTAAAACAGGGCGGAGGCATCTAGGGATAAATAGTGGTCCAGGTTGAAAAAGAAATATCTCACGCTACGTGCCCTGTAACAGTGCCGCGAAAAAAAAAAAACATGGTAATCCCGGATACGAAGCAACCCCCTGGATATAAGCGGCCATCTCGTAAGGCATCCTGCAGTCACTTAACAACTCTCAAAGACAACGACTATCTTGACTTTAGAAGGCGCAACGCTTCTGAACTCACTTGTTGCTCGATGTATAAGCTTAAAACAGTGAGTTAATCTCGATGACGTAAGCTACACATTGTTGTTGCAATAAACGACCTCCTGAGCTTCAGAAACGGACGAGAAACTGTGAGAAATATGTTGAAATGGCATATACTGAGCGAGCAAAAGCGATGGCAAAGAGGTCTGTCTTGGCATCTTACTTTTTCGTACCGAGTTCCCCTTTTTCGGAATATTCACCTTCTCTGCGGAACTCCTGCTGAGTTTAGCTCGCAACGTTCCGAGGCTTGCAGGTTCGATAGATGCCAACCCGTGATCGATAACAAACGCAATACACTCGAGTCAACACAACACTGTTCTTAGACACAGTGGCCAGCTCGCAGGCCCATTCGAGTTCGTAAAGTTCACTCCAGTTTGGAAACACTGTAACAAGGAAACATCTCTATGCCACTAAAACACACAAACACACAAGCACATGCACTCTCGGAGTTCTGGAAGGGTGTCCGCATTCTTTTTCGCATCGGCACAGGCCTGTTCAAGACAGATGGAGCACAAGTTTTTTCACGTTGGTACAGGATAGGCAATAGGAATGAGGAATTACAACAGCGGCACAACGAGAACGGAACATACGAGAACAAGAACGCTGAAGGAGAGAGACAGTGCCTCTATAGTGTTTATGTGCGGAGTCCACCTGGACGTCGAGCACAAAGTTCATCGACAAAGTCGGCGAAAAGGTACAGTAGACGCTGCATTCCAGCAGCACACGCTGACACGTGATGCGTCTCGTAGACAGTTTCTTCTTAGTGTCGTCCTCTAACTTGTCATGAACTGGCGAGTCCTTGGTGAAGGTGTGCGACTGGCGCTAGTTCACAATCCTCTATGTAAGGAGCTGCAGAGGTGTCCAAGCAAGCGAGGTTTTAGGCGCTCAGCTTATCAGAGCTTAATCTGCCTCGTAATCTTGATTCTCCTACTACCCTCCTTCAAGGAGGCATTCGGGACAAAGCTTGCATCAAGCTGCTCGATCATCAAGCCCCAGAAGGCTAGAACACGTCCACAAACAAGGACTCGTATGAGTAGATAGACGGGCCACTTGGTTATGCAATAAATTACCGTGTTTCCATAAGCTACTAGTAGCTGGCAATACATTGTGTCAATATTTACGTGTACTTTCTGATACAGCTGACAGACAACCAACATTGTCTTGTTTGTAATATAAATACACAAGGAAGCTCCGTGAGCAACTGAGCACCCCTGTTTGGTCCTTCCCATATATTGGCGAAAATATTTCTTCGCCATGTGATCACATATGCTGCTGCTAGGCTTTGATTGCGTTTTCTTCAAAGCCGTGAAACTCCGATGGCACCATTAAAATTTCGCAACGGCGCAGAGCGAAATAAGAAAACTTGAGGACTCGAAGGAATACATTCCTGGAGCTAAAATATTTTCAAAAAGCCGTGCCAGTATCAAGTGACTTAGTCGCTAATCCTGCTGTGAATAACTAGGTACCTTCGCAGAAACTTTACGACACTCGTTCCTGGCGGGTCTCATGTGCATGCTCTGTGCCAATACTCTGCTTCACAAGGCTATTTGAATAATATTACCACATGCGGTAACCATTATCCGATTGCTGAAGCCTATTCACATATTATTACAATATTGCTCAATAAGATGCTCTTGTGAACTTTAAGTCATAATGCTTTCACACTTAAATGGTGACCTTTCTTCAGGGCATAGTCTTAGTTTTTGTAGCTGCACGTTAGCTGCATCACAATCATTTCGGCTGTAAACTAGCGTAAGGTCTCGGCTTTTAACCTCACTCAAACGATATCGACATATCAATACCCAAATGGTGATATTGCATAACCTCTAACACCGCAAAATTATCTTTCGGGAAGGGTTGTGACTCTATAGTTGTTTACAACCCAAGAAAGTATTCCAGTAATGCAAGCTTGTGAAGTTGCAAATCACTTTCGATAGCATTTCTGATGCGAACTTGATCGCACTTTGTATTGCAGCGTTGTTTGGGACAATAGGACACAGGTACCGCATGAGAAAGAATAGCTCATCCACGACGAATCGCCTCGGCTACGAGCTTCTGGAAACACAGTACGTCGTTGATCAGCCCAGTGGAACACCGAGCAAAATGATCGGGGTTCTCCCATTATTTCTGTACCACGACCAGAAGCGAACCAACGACTCTGTCTGAATAGCAAGTGCCAATCACAACACTCATACGCCTCCCGTTCTAGAATTGATTCAACAGTGTACACAAGCCCGTCCAGATCTGCTGAGTGGCAGTCCGCTGCCTACGTTGAAAGTCCATTCTCATAGATATACGACTTCAGAAGTGCACTTACAGTGCTGACTGTAGCACAACATGCCACATGACATCCCGCTCTGGCCACGCACGACTCCCGGTCGCATCACCTTGAACGGTTTGAAACGCAAGGTTCTCGCACTATGCCCCTGGCGCCACGTTGAGTGTAGTAACACGACCTGTCGCAGCTGAGCAGACTCCTGAAGTGCCGCCTTTTCTCAACGGTTTGCTGTACATCTATCGCCAATACTCGATCATTCGTCCTCGCAAAGTCTCTGAAGAGGCGATAACCACCTCTTCTGGCAGTGAGACCGTGATGTGAACATACCGAGTCACAACAGTCTTCCGCTCCATTCTGAGAGCCATTGGCTGTAAGCATTTCGAAGTCATTTCAGGGGAACGCATCGATAGTGAAATGCCGTTAAGCCAAGGCTCTTACTCATGATTGTTATAGTCAGAAGTGGACATGGTTCATAGTGGTGGCTCAAGGTACGTCTTATGTTCCGTCACAGCACTTTGTCGAAGTGCAGTCGCACCACTAGCATGCATGTGAGAACGCAGGTATTAACTTTTAGGGACCACTGTGGCATGTCGCCAGAGATGGCACGTCATATTGTGCTCGAACTTCATCAGCTCGACAGCTTCATCGGTGGCAGGTGATATTTAGCAGCTCGCATAGCCCTAACAGCCATGCTGGGTCTGGCACAAAGAATGTCTCGAAGCGTCGGGCAATTGGAGACGAAACACGATACTTTTTCTGTAGTGGTATTCTAATGTTCTTCCGTCAGTTCGACGATTTCATTGTTTACCTCCAGGGATGTCATGTGAATTTTCGATGTCTCCACGGTGTGCACCACATAAAAAGTGCCCTGTGGGAGTATAGGGACATACGAAGGACACGTACTTTGAAGAAGTATCAAGGATCCAACGCTGACACGTTGTCTTCGATTAGGACAACGCTCATGCACTTTTAAATGTAGGTCCAGGTCCCTAGCACCCTAAGCCTGTTGAAGAAACGCAATACTGGAAGCGCGTCAAGTCTTCCAACCCTAGGAACACTTCGAAACGCTGTTCAACGTTGGCAGCTCAGGAGCGAACGAATTTAACAGACCCTATCAAAAACGGTACGAAAGTGCATCTTGCTCTTGTATCACTCTTTTTTCTTCCTTTCTTCCAAGAGCAATCTTGTTCTTCGATGTTGCCTCTGGGATAAAAACGTCCCGCGCTGATAAAAGTCGAAGGACAAAACGTGGTCGCCGCCGGCCCATGGGTCTGTCTAGCTCAGAATCCTTGAACGACTCCGTACGCCTCGAGGGCAGACATGGTCACGTAGAAGACCCAGAGGCCGCCGAAGAGGATGGTGGTGGGCAACTTGAAGCGCATCGGTCCCCCTAGTTCTCCGCCTACGATCTTGTTGCGGCGCATAAGCAAAACCACGCAGCACAAGAGGGCGCAGACGCAGAAGATGGTGACTGAGAAGGCCAGGTTGCCCGGAAGCACCTCGAATGTAGTGCCCCGTCCCCAGTGCACGAGCGCCGCCAGCGACCATGCGACGCCGATGCCCAGGAAGACGTTGACCGCGTTGCTGCCGGTCACGTTGCCGATGGATGAGTCAGCGTACTTGTCGTTTTGAGCCGCCACCTTGCTGGCGAAAGGTGTCTGCGCGAGAAAATAAAATTAAACGTGAGTTAATGGGGGCAGTGTGAAATCCCACAATGTGATTTCTTTCAGTCTCACGCGGAGTAATGAATAAGAGTATTTGTGACTTAGGAACGTGCAAGTGTAATAAGACAGTGAATATGTTCTAAATATATAATTTTTAGGTCCGTATTCACAAACCAACCTCATAATTTCTTCGAGTTTTCCTATTGGTTTTAAACCTTTATTGCGCATGATGAACGAATTGAACCAGTGTCCATGAACCAGTATAGTCCTTATTTTTCAACCTGTTACAACGTTTGTGGCTTTATAACGCATTTGGAGAGTACAGGAAGCTGAGGAAAACGAGAAGTAAGGCCGAGGTTGGTTTGTGAATACGAGCCTTATGCTTTCATCGCCTCCACTTTTTTTATTTCACTTGAGGCGTTGCCTTGCTGGACGCGCATACCATTGCTCAGATTTCACGGGCACTTATAATGACGAAACATGGCTGTGAGACGTGCGGAATGGCACAATGCTTTGCCTAGTTTTCCCAACGTTGACTGCTACGTATGGAGCAGAGTACAGACAGTCCTACACTCTACACTTTGTAACAACGAGTGTTTGCGGTATCTTTCTGCCATAGAACAATAATAATCATCTGGCTTGCTTGCGTTTACTTTCTCGAAAACTGTGTGCTCTCCACCTTCGTGTCGAAAGTAGATTGCTCCGTCACGTCGATGGCCGCATGGCTTTCTTAACAGGGAAGTACCAGACGAAGCAATAACTAAAGAAAGGGCACTCAAGATATATTTTTCTTGTGTGAAAGAAAAATATGGACCATCTCCCCGAAGGGAACTGTGATGGAATGCGAAGCAGCAGCGGTGCGCACGGCGTTGACCCGGCTGAAACGGTCGTCGACGCGAGTGCTGGAATAAAGGTTTGAAGTGAAACTCGGTGTAGCGTTTACAGGAGTGAACGTTTGTTTGAAAGGCAAAGACACGGTAGGCGGGTTGGGGTTGGGTTTCCTGTTTCATTGCAGAAAGAATGTTTGCTCGATGTGCGCTCGAACGTTGCGAGCGGTGGAGAGGGTGAAGCGAGGGAGATGACGCGCGGCGAGCGGTGACAGGATAGGGAGAGAATGACGTCAACGCGTGCGCACTGCGAGGGAAGGCGTGGCCTACTTGGCACCGCCCCAACAACTGCGGCTAAGAGAGCGTAGTGCGGACGGAGGGACAGCGTTACACAGGCTATTCAAGGAGCTGCTTCGCATTTAAAACACTCGGTTTATTTTAGAGTGTAAATTATGGAATGTGTCAGAATGCTGGCAAACCACGTAATCAAGGGTATAAGATCGAATGACGACCAAGACGAGATTCTAACAGAGGATAGCCAGTCTCGGCTGCCCTTAACCAATATCCGGCGACATATCCGACGTATCAAAGAGCTACGTGAAATTAGGTGTGTTTATTGACAGACTCGCACTCGGTAGAAAAGTATGCAGATACATATGAAGAAACCAATAACAAACTCCGATTTCGTGTGTATGTTCCGCCCTGCTATTTGTAATATGCAAGTGACGTTATAAAAAACGAACTTAAACGGTAGTTATGTGCACATTTAAAATAAACATTAAGGTATTCAATACTGGAGTACATGCTGAGCTCCAATATACCGTTCCGAAAGAGAAATACAATGTGTGTGTGTGTGTGTGTGCGTGTGCGTGCGCGCGTGTAAAGGCAATGCGGGGAGGTAAAGTAGACATTGCCCAGGTTGCTACCATGTAAGTGTAAAGTGCAATCGCGGAGCACAAAGAAACGCCAGAAACCATACCAGGTATGCTTGTTCCCAGGGCCACCAGCGAGATGGCAGTTACTGAGTCCTTGAGTCCAATGGTGCAACCAAAGTGCGACGCAAGGTCGCCCACAAATGCGGTCAGGACGCCGATGAGGAGAATGCTGGTCACAAAGCAGGCCCATCCACCCCAGTAATCTGCAGCACGAGACGAAGTCGTGCATATAATGTCGTCCAAACTACGGTAACGCTATTACAATAGGCCAGAAAAACTGTGTATACGAGCAAGGGGCTCCGGGGAGAAGCCAAATTTATTAGAAAATTAAGCGAACATACTTGAATACGTCACAAGAACAACAAAACACTATTTAGGTTCTTGAGCGTTTGCTCTACAAAGGCATCAAACCATTTTTTTTTTCGCCGCTGGAGAATTTCAGGTTATGGGCGTATGTCTCCGCTGTTTTAAGCGTGCCAGAACCTTATATCGAGCAAAACTTTCACGTACAAAAAAAAAAAAAAGACGCTGCGCCGAGAATTCAACATCAGGCAAGCTAGTGGAATGGCTTGGAGGTGCGATTCACTTTTCGCTTTTGTCTACATGTATTTTGATCCGCAATTCAACGTTCATGACTCGTGAAGCACCCCTCTAGCTCGGTGAGAAAACATGTACTGCCGAAAGCCAACACTGCTCTAAACAGTTTAGCAAAATCTTGAAATTGTGAGCGGCAAGGAACCTTTAGAAATGGAGGACGGAGCTGCCCTTTCCTCATGCAAAGGCCTGCGCTTACTCTCTTCAGAGCTGCCGGCACCCATTATATGACGTCAAACAGCAGATGTCATTGTATTTGTTAAAAACCGACTTAAACTAACAATGACGTCTGGATCAGATATACTCCCCACGGGCTGCCGCTGTGTGCCGTGCCACGCCCCCATATTCTGATAAAATTACACAGTGACTAACTACACTAGTGCGTACAGGAATCACACACAACACACACACAGAGAGAGTGATCGCCATTCATCGCGCGCACTCAGAGTGAAGGTTATGAGTGGTTCGGCTCACCTGTCGGGGGGACGAACGCGAAGATGACTTTCCAGAAGACGGTGAACACGTGCATCACGTAGTCCGAGCAGGAAGGCATGCGCACCGTCACTTCGTCGCCATCTTCGCCACCCTCCTCGTCGTCGTCTGGTGAGTCGGGAGAAAGGGAGAAGCCAACCGGAAGGTTCAGTAACGAACCCGCCTTCAACAACAAACCATTCGGGCTTATCTATACATCACACTAGTGAACAATACGGTTAAGCAAGTCAATCTTTAAACAAGTCTATATGTGCGGCTACGCTTGTGTTTTTTTTTCCTCTCTCTTTGATCAGTGTAACCTTTAGTGTAATGAGAGCACGGAGTGATGTTCTTTTGCACAAGTTCACACCAGTCTCTCAACGAAAGACTACGAATGTCGAGGAACAGACCTGACAGGAATAGAAGAACGCAAATGTTAGAATATAATGCATGAACACTTCTCGCGGTACATCTTAAACTTTTTGGGACCCTCGCAACGCGAAAACGAAGCAAAGCCGCAATACAAGCGATGAAAGAGAAAATCGAGACGTCAGATACCTGACCAAATAACATTTTTTTTTTGCGTGATTAACGCACGAGGAAAAGAAGCAACATGATAGGTTAAAGCTGTGTTTTCTTTTTTTTTCAAGTACTCTGAGCTTTAAAACAGGTTTTTCTCTCAAGCATATTGCACCAAGCAGCCACGTTGTTGCAAACAAAAGTGATATTCCAGAGCACTAAACTTCTGAACACTTTAAAACGTACAAAACAAGATGAAAAATAAAACTAAAACTGAATGGCATATGTGAACGGGAGCCTGCGTACTAGAAGCGCTTCTGTTTTAATGCATATTAATCTTCGGGTACGCGAAATGCTGCCTCATCTTTATCACTGTTCGGAATCGATGATCGCCATTGCGGCAGCAAACATTTTTAGGACAGCGTGCACAAACCTTGCAAAATCAGTGGGCTGTGCAATCAGGGACGCAATAAATCAAGACACCGCACTTCTTCCAGGTTTATGTGTTTCGCACGCCCAGTCTTAGAAAACGAATACGCAACAAACAGCTCAGCTCTCTGTTATTCTGAGCAGAGCTTGCGTTAGCGTTTGGCGCCTTTGTGCACGCAGGATACAAGTCATCAAGTGGTCTTGTCAGTTTGACAAGTGGTCTTGTCTTCTTCAAGGCAGCTACTTCAAGGAAGCAACGAGGTAGTCGCTGCTTTGAAGAAGCCAAAATTACCGCAAAGTGAAAGTACGCGCTGCCTTAGATAAACAGAGACGAACGACACAAGAACAAGAAACGGACAAGCAGCTTGTACATGCCTGTTTCACGTTCAACAAGGACTTCGTCCTCGCTTGCTTCGTTTCGCAAGGTCCACACGGTCCTTGTTCGTTTCGCGATGGACGAGGGCCTTGCGGACCTTGAGAAACGAAGAAGGACAAGGTCCTTGTTGAAACACGAAACAGACAAGGACAAGGTCCTCGTTTGGTTCGTGTTTCTTGTGTCATTCCTATCTGTTCATCTATGCAATGCATCGTTTCACTTCGCAATGTCATAACTTGTCCCACCTAAAGCACTTCTATACGACTTGTCAAAACGTGGGCTCTTGCAGCACTAATTGTACACAAATTTCTCCAGCTCTTCATGCCTAAGATCTTGCCATTTAGCCTGTTGGTGTGATGTCTCACGGATGAAGACAACACAGGCTGATGAATGCTGTGAAGTAATTCAGGCCTAGACAATACTGAGTTTACTGCTTCGTTGGCAATGGTTAGTTCTGATGTTCAAAGCACTTCAGTGGCTGAATAAATGTAGATTGTTCAGAGCTACCTGCAAGTAGGAGACCTCATTGTTCTCCAATTTCCCGCATCACGGTGTAAAACTGTAAAGCCGATTCGCTAGACGTTGTTTCGGAGGCCAAACAACTGTAACGTCTTAGGAGTTTGTGCGATACCATGCTCACCTCTGCCTGACAGTTATTGCCTATGCCCATGCACCCCACTTACCTTTGGTAAATTTCAAGCTGGCGCTCTCCATTTCGAACGCTTCGGGCGAATGAAACTTGTTCCGCTCGTCGTCTTTAACCGTGCACCGTTTGTGTTAGGATGGGGGTGCAGGTTAGAGTTTATACATGCATGGTAGTTTTTTTAGTGTTTTTTTTTCGAGCAGTGAGTCAAGCAGCACGGCAGGCAGGCAGCAAGGTAGGCAGGCAGCAGGCCCCCACAGGTCGTCAGCAAAACGAAGACGCAAAACCAAGGAAAAAGGAAACAAAAGAAAAAAAGAAGAAAATTTAAGGAAATCGAAAGGACCAGTGAAAAACAAGTGTTAAGCGAAGCTGTCTTCGGTTGTCTCTATTAGGTCCGATATGAAAAGATGTGCGATGATTAGTATTGCATTGTATTGAGACAAAATGATAAGGGTGCCTCATCAAACAGGAGAAGTGGCGGTCGGTGGCGTTGGTGTCAACACAACTCTTACAAAAGTCACGTGATTAAAGTTATTACGGCTTCACATCCATACCGTATATTCCGTATGTCATTTCGATACCTTGATATGTTTCCTTAGAGCCTTACAGAAATGTACGGTAAACGCATGGAAAAAGTAAATAAACGAACTCAAAAGACCCGTCACGCATGCTCTTAACACAACAAGACCACGAAAGTCAGCTTCTTTTTCTTCTTAGACGATGTATTGATCCTCAGCCGCCAAGCCCATGAAAGCTCTGTGTGCCTAGTGGTTTTACACGGCACCCAGGACTAGAGACATCGCAAGTTTCCGCACCTCACCTGACATTGCACTGACCCCTGGTTTGGCCCACCTGTTAACAAGCGACGATGTCAAGTGATGGTGCCATTATACAACGGCCTTTTATGCGAACTAACGATGACGTCACGGTGATATGACACAAAAGTTTGACGATTCCTGACGCCACGTCGTCATACGGTGACGTGCTTAAGTTACGAATTTCGCATCACTCGTGCTAAAGCCGACTCCACGGCATCACGGTCGACGCCGATTGTCAACCGTCGAGTTTGGTGAGGCTTCTTATGATGTCGCCTTATTATACAAATTCTTCAAGGAGACATATAGAAAATAATGCAATGTCGTATGATACGTTACCGTACAGACATTTTCAAGTCTTTTGACGTCATCATGAAATACTGATAAAGACGTGGCGTGACGTCACGAAGTGACATTTGCGCTCGGCTGAAGGTTTGCACATTCTGGAGGCTGTGCAAAACCACTTGAGGTGTGAATGTTTTCGGGGGTAGAGGGGGGATGCGATTAGTGCAACCGAGTAGAAAAAGGACACAACGAACAAGGCGTTTGTTTGCCTTCGAGCTGGTTTAGGCGTATCCTTCTTGAAAATTTTTAAAGGTGAAAGCGGTAAATATCTCATCACATGCAAAAAAGTGACTATTGGTGTCAACAGTCAACACGAATAATGCACAAAATTTGTGTGATGACGTCCCTAAATGACGTCACAATGACATCACGCATTGTAGAAATTAGTGACGTCAAGATATGACGACATAACATGACATCGTCGCTTGGTCATAGGCGGGCCAATTCTAAAGCCACTGCTTTCAAACAAAATGTAGACGAACTAATAGATTGATTTCGTAGCCAAGTCGTCCTACGACGAATTTGTAAAGGAATCGTGTGACCTTTTCAGTCCTCTACGTTGTGACACGTCTGGCGCCCTCTTTCGGTTGGCGTGCCCTGACACTACCCAACCAAAGGTCCCCGAGTATATAACATCGCAGCTATGACGTGTCTCCGGCTCTACTAAACTGACACTACCCAACAAAAGGCCCCCGACTATATAACATGGTGGCCATGACGTGTCTCTGGCTCTACCAAACTGAACAGGGTGGTAACTGCGTTTAATTTTATAGCTGTACCGCCGCGTTCTAACCTTAACCTGGAGCGTGAACTCGAACACCATCTAAAGGACAGAGTGTCGAAATGTTGGATGTGTTCTTTAGAACTAAGCAAGCAGCACAGAAGTTAAATACGCATTGTGTGATTCTAGAAAAGTGAGTTTCTTGATATCCTTGGATTTTTTTTTAGTCCTGTGGCAGCTGTGGATGGTATTAAACATTTTAGCAATTTAAACAGGCCTCACCGATACGACGAAACAAAAAAAGCTTCGCTTTCAAAAAAATAAAAAAACAGAAAAAATCTGTTTGTACTGAAACTCAAACCACGTAACTAAAACAATAAAAAAAATAAAAGAATGCAGTCATTACTTACCTTGCCTTCATTAATTATCTGTTTCAGGCTTGGAAATTAGAGAACTTTTCTATCAGCGTACGCGTCAGTTAGTACTGCTCTGATTCAGCCTGAGCGGCAAAAGTGCTGAATATTGATAGGCACCGCTTACGCCATCATGAACACGTAGTGGCTTGTAAAACGTCAACTACCACTGTATCACAAATCACTCCGCCAATTCAGTTGTTTTATAACTAATTTCAAGCTTGCGTAAGTACTTGCGTTTTTTTTTTTTGCGTTCTGTTCAAGTTACGAAGTGCCTTCTGGCTGTTGGCATATCGAAAGGGTCACTTTACTAATAGAATAAAAAATAGCTTTACTGCTCTGAGGGTGCTTCATTAAAAAAAAAAAGCCGTTGAGTTAGTGATGAATAGCATGAAAAGTCCAACAAATCTCAGCTCAGACAAGCACGTCATTATTCGTCTTCTTCACCACGAGATAGGATAAACAATCTTGCCCATGCCATTTGCGTTATATTTCGATAGCATTCCTACGTGTCTGATTACAACGTGTATACATAAAAGTGCAAATAAAGGATCCCACCTTGCTTTGGATGCCACACTCACTTTCTGTGCTCGCTTCATCAAGTCATTCAAAATGATCATGTAAAGAATAGTATTCCAAGCACTGTCGTACGTTTCATCGACGCAACGGTGCATAATTGTGCTCTCTTGAATGTATAGCGTGAACAAATGCACGAAATCAAAGAAGTATACGTTGACTGAGCAGTCTAACTTGCCAGTTGAAAGCGATGTTTTATGCAAGTCTGGTGAACTAAGGCGTAAAACAAACGTACAGTCGTCAACAAGCCTAACGCGAACGCTCCGACGCGTGACCTGGACTGATATGACTGATGTCAGCCGCGAAGCGCTGGACATTGCTGTCAAGATAATACCTCGGTATGCTTCGGTAGTACGTCGGCATGCACGGGTAACATCTCGGCAACAGAATCTAAAGGTATGCGATGCTAGCGTCGATCGAACTGTTTCAGGACACACTGGGGAGCGTTCGTGTTAGGCTTGCTGACGACTGTACCTAAGAAAGTAGGTATCGTACAAAGCAGGCGTCCTAAGGCAGTAGAGTGTGCAGTTTTCGATTGAAAAGCGCGAGACGTTCAACTCGAGAACAGCACGAACTGTGTCGACTGCGCAGGCAGTGGGTTAAACTACACTTTACACGACATCTGAAAACATCTAAAGAACAATCCGGCGCTGTCTCTCAACCCCATTATTATTTAGAAAAATCTGCAAAAGTGAGTTTAGGCGTGCTCATAAAATAACAGGAGAGTGAACACTTCAGGCGGGAGTTATGGGGATCGTACGAAAATTTCAATTTTTACGGCAGGAAAAAATGCAATAGCTGACGGGACGAGTTTGTAGCTGCTTAATTGGCGATAACATCAATTCACGAAAACATCTTCACTATATTCAGTATAAAACAGCATTCATTCCTCTGTCACGACTGTAAAATATCCGTGTACTGCTAAAGTCAAACTCTGTCGCGTTTTTGTTGCTTAACAGACCTTCATCTAAGTACTGCCAGACAGCAGCCTAAAATGTTTTTCACTGCATGCCCAAAGTATACGATAATGACGTTATTCACGACACTCCAATATGTTATGCGTATGGTCATGAGCTCGCCAACATTATTTTTACAATACAAGGTCGTATATAAAACGTCTACAGGAGAATCTCAAAGGATAACACTCTTTCTTTAATGACCATGACGATATATATATATATATATATATATATATATATATATATATATATATATATATATATATATATATATAACTTTCTTCATCAGAGATGTTGCAAGAATTTTATATTTTGGAGGAGTCTCACACACAAACGCTCGTATAGATCGGAGCGTGTGATTATGTGAGCACGAGCGTGTTCATATATGCCAGCAACTAAGCAAACAGACACGAGGAAGGTTCGAATCCCTCTCCCTCTGAGTGCGCCTATGGCCTTCAAGCAGTCCTAACACGGTCGAAATAGCCGCGAGGTTGCGCCACGTGCGCTAGCAAATAAAAGAAAAGGGGGAGGGGGCGCACCTTACCTATAGTCGCAAAAGCGAGACCTATAGCGCTCGACCTTTTACCGTAGGATCGTTCTCGGGAGCTTTTACAACTGCCGCGACAACGATAAGATCGCTGCATGAAGGAGGGAGAGCCCCGCGTTTTCCTTCGAAAGACGGCCCAAATAGCGCAACTTTGCCCCACTCGTAAAAAAAGAAAAGGAAATCAAGCGTACCAACAGAAGCTCGTGTGAGCGAAGTAGCGAAACTTCTAAGGTCAAGGAATGCTTTCGTTACGGCAAGTTGGCGCGATGTCTGCAAAGTTAAACTCCACTAAAACCAGCGTGTTTTATTCTCTCGACGTCTCTTGTACTGTTTAACGTTCGTAGGTGTTCCAAGCTTAAGGTACGCATTGGAGATGCACGCTGAGATACTTTGGTCGTCGTAAAAAAAGCTGGCTGAGCTTTGACTCCTGTAAAAATAGTTATCACGAGCGAGAGGTGTGTTTGGTCTTGGTCTTGCAAAGACGACGCACACAGGCGGCTTCCATCGTGGCACACTTTCACTATTGAGAATCTTCTCGCTGACGAGCTATCTAGCCTATTTTCGATCCGATCTTTCAGAGATCATGCAGTTTGCTGTGCAGCTTGCATATTTACTGGATTGTAAGGAGACTACTATCGTAATGCGAGGGGTGACTTTTCGTTGTGTTTAGAAAAAAAAATGATGAAACTAAGCTGTTATATTGCAATGTGAGGGTCGACTTCAGGCAGCAAAAAAAAAAAAAATCTAGCGGTAAATCAACTCGCGTTACATTCGAGTACATACTCCATATCTTATGGGTGATCGAATTCTACGTGTGGTTTGCGCAGAAGCACACGCGCAGGCAGTTCAGACATCACGTGATTCGCGGCGAGAGTGAGCGACAGAGCACCGGTGAAGTAGCTGTTGAAATTCGATCTACGGTCGTGTGGCACCGAAGCGACGACGTTTTAATGATTGCCGTCTTAATGATGTTTTCTACGAGTCACAGCCTGTACTCGCTCGGTGTAAACAGGCGTTGCCTGATATAAAACCTAGCGCACTCAAAGCAACGGTAGTTTTTGTGCACGAAGCCAATCAGTCTTCTGCACTATTTCAAAAGGGAATCGTTCTGAGCAGTTCCTAGCCAATTAGGAAGTATATTTAGCATTGCAGTGAATATACAGCACCCTAAACCAATGTACTCAGCGGTGATTTCTGTGCACTCACAGCATGGTCTTTCCGTGCGTTAGCAGTTGATTGTTAAGAACAGACTCAGATAGTGTAGGTTCCAAATAAAACAACGCACTAATTCTGCTGTTTGATGTACTGCTATCCTGTAGGCGTTGGCGTAACCAGGGGTGGCACAGCGGGCCTATGCACCCCCCCCCCCCTAATTTCTTAATGCGATAGCGTTAACGAGCTCGTTTCGCAAAAATTCGGGCGTCGGCGTCGGCGTCGTTGGTTGTGAGCGAAAAATCATCTTATGCACGACCAAAAACTAGAGAACAATGCAAATAAAATAAATAAATGATAAAAATTCTGAGGCAGAGTGGGGACCGAACCAGTGTTGTTTGGGTCCAATTGGGGATTGAACCTGGGTCGTTTGCAAGGCAAGCAGGTGTTCAAGCACACGACCACGCCTCTGCTTGTGAAAACAGTAAAAAGAGAAGTTCCTCTGCTTGGAACTGCCGTGAAAGCAGTTTTCATGCTTCACGAACACACGTCTCCTGTATACACGCTTCACAATGCAACATGAAATATTGCCGTAATGATGCGTGGTACAAGCGTTGGCGTCAGAGTATGTGATTATCATAACGGCTCCGTTGTTGAAAGCCAATACCCCGGTACAAAAGGCACACACGCTACGGCACCTATTACTTTAAGACCACGTACTGCGCGTATAGCGAATTCGAAAGGTTCTGTGAACTAAGTGTTTGAAGGACGCACTAGCAACAGGATGCTGCTATCGCGTTTAAATCCTAAAGGCGAAGCTTTTGGGTCCCCTAACTTTATCGCCTTGGCATACAGAGAAACAAAATTGAATTTTAAAGAGACAACCCCACCCCCATAGAGCGCAAAACATCTATGCGTACACCTCTGCCTGTATGCAAAGCCCCCAGTAAGCTGGGCGAGCAAGAAATAGCTTGCTTATAGTAGATAACAGAGTACTTAAAGTACATTATAAGGTATTATAATATTAATAGGTCCTTTATTTTTTATCGAGTAATAACACCATATAAAAGATAAAAAATGGCACAGAACAAACAAGTTTGAAGAGTTTTCATTAATTTAAAGGTCCTCTTTACCTTTCTTATGTCCCGTTTCTTGCTCTTGTAGGCGCTGGTAATACTTTCTAATACACCCGTAGCAACTTGCCCAAGCTTGAATTCTTTCAACATAACCTAGTCGGCGACTTCTTTTCTTTATAGAGACAAATGTTTTCGTCACCGACTTCAACATTCAGGCAGGCGACATGCCAATTTCGGGTGGACAGAGAACAGCAGCGCTGCTGAATGCATAGTGACCGTTGAGTTAGTCGATGCATATAACGCACCAGGCGAGCACACACAGAAAACGAAAGAATTTTGACGCATGCCTCGAAGCAACAGGCAAAGGTCGGAGTTAACGCGCATAATTTCATAAGAACAATCAGGCGCATTTACCACACTATAGAGATGCGAGGCAGTTTTTCAAGTGGCACGAGTGCGAAGGTTACGTACCCGCGACCACAGTGAGGGCTTCGATGAACTGCTCTTTCCAAGAGGATGTTCCGATCATCAGCGAAACGTTGGCCTTCTGGAAGAGCTTGTCCACAGTGTTCTGTAAGGGCAGGTGCAAATAGACGTCAGCTTGTTGGCTGACGCAAGCGATGAAATCTGATGCGTTTCACGAAGGGCAAATCATGCGCAGCGATGCAGAAACAAGTATGAAGGATGTTGTAAGAGGAAATGGTGATGTAGATGTGAAGAAACAAAAGAAACTAAAAGATGACTTGCCTCCGGCAGGATCCGAACCGGCGACCTACGAAGGTCGGTCGCAGGTTCGGATTCTGTCGGTCTATAGCGAGTTATCTTTTCACCCGTATTCCTCTTCTCCTATTTGGTATACAATTAGTTCTAATAACATCCCCTACACTTCTCTTGGCATCATTGTCTGTTAGTTCTCATCAATATTGTGTCTAACAAAGAGAAGCTATATCCTTTAAATTAACTTATTTCCTTCAAAACATACGGAATACACAAGAAACAATGCAATATACTCATTTTAATATAACATGCTAAACATAGGATTAAGAGAACATAGATACGCGACTGAAAAGTTAAAGTCCCAAAGGTTTAAGTGCTCGAGCCGGTGTTTCGAAAAGGTGACTTGTATTCTTCATGCATAGAACTGATTTCCCTGTTTTCTTAGAACCGATTGATTTCCTAGAACTAATTTACCACAGCATCCTAGTTTGCGCATTTTTAATCGCGAGCTTCCAACTTCCTTTTCCAACAGCTTTTTTAGTCTCCAAGGCTTTTAGGGGCGCACTATGGCAATAACAAGGCTTTTCACTGCTGTGTGTAAAAAAGAAGCTAGAGAAATTATGAAGGCTTACTTCATGCTTAAAGATGATCCGTGAAGCCACGTGATTTTTTAATCTGTATACAGTTTTCTACTATTACCCAGAGCTAGCTCAGGTGCCTGCGACAGTTCAACGAGCACGGTAATGATGGATAGTACAAGAATTTGCTATAACTTCGTGCTTGTGGCTTCGAACGAATGCATCTCGGAGGCCATATTTAACCTTTTTGTTGACAGCCACACGGTGGCACTTCAAACAATTGCGCTCACTGTAAAATTTCTTCAGTTCCCGAAAATCTGATAGTAGCGCAAATAGAGACACGGCGGACGCGCAGAACAACACGCCACAGACGCTTTTTTTTTTGCGCTACATCACAAATTTCAGCGAGCAACAACTAGCCGAAGAACAAGTCCTTCCGTAGAACATTTATATCCCTTCGCGTTTCACGTTAGGTTTTGGAGCAATACGAAGCAAGTAAAGCTAGTTTTAAGACACGCAGGATAATCGATACATTTATAACAAGTAAACACAAAAATACAAATCGGCCATGTGCAACTTGGGTTCGAGACCAGAGCTAATGAGTGAAAAGCGGGCATTCTACCTCTCCACTTAGTTGGAGCTGCGCGCCACTCTTCAGCGGCGACACACTGTGGGTTCAAAATCGCAGTGCCAAAAGCGGCTGGCCCTGTTTGGGCTTCACTTTTCGAAGCTCTTTCCAAGGACTCCACTGCACTCTAGTCCTGGTGTTGCAGTATAGAGAGCGAAATGACGAAAATATGCAAAGCAGGATGGAAAGGCGAGGTCCACACGAGTGATGCGAAACATCATGGTTATGCGTGTGAGTCATATATCGCAGATCTTCAGAAGTTAACGACTTGCCATGTGATTTATGTTTATGCTTAACCTGGGCAATGAGGGAAAATGCATCGTGCCTTAGAAATTAACCAACAACAAATTATTTAGAATTTTCTCGATGAGTAGTTTTGTATCACACAGCGCCTCTTCATTTTCGTATTGTGGCCTCCGCAGTCAGTTCCGGTAGCGCGCGGCCGGAGCTAATCGTGGCGGTCACGTTTCAAGCTGAGAAATTTAATTGATTGATATGTTGGGTTTAACGTCCCAAAACCACCATATGAGCTGAGAAACTTAAGTGCGAGACGCACCGACTTACACATTTTGCTGACCAAACTTCCTGCATAGCGTCTACAGCGTTGCACCTGGTGCATTAACCATACGGAGGAAGGAATGAGGGAAGAGGGCATGGCAAGTCGGCGCACTACGTCAAAAGTGTCGAGGAAATGACGTCATGGTGGCCATATTCACTGGCCAATATGACGGCTTTGTTACGGTTACGTGTTGGGCAGCGTAGCTGGTCTAGCAAGGAGCGGCGGCGGCTGGCGGTGGCATGTGCGCCTGCGTACGTTTCGTATATACTGAGCCGTGGCGGACGATATACGTGCTCTGTGGCGCGTTGTTAGTCACGCACGGTTCTACCGGTAGTTTTTGCGCACCTAGCAACGTATACAAAACCTTTTGTTAGCCACGGGGTCTCAACAGTGCGTAGAACTAGCGCTTATTCATGTGCCGTGCGGCAGATGAGGTGGACGAGGTATTTGAAGTGTTCCGCGAAATTTCGTTTGGGCACCATGACAAAACAGAACCGCGACGAACGCCTTGCAGGTCAGTGACGGTTGTATAGTTTTCGTGCTTGCGACACCCGATGAAACTTTTGGCCAGTAAGATTCAATGATGACTATGAGCACATACGTAGTTTCGTGTTCGATGTGTGTACAATAACAACTTTCACGCGTGCATTAAAACACCTTTTTCTGTTTCGCTCCGTGTCCCAATTACGGCCACGACGCCGAGCGCTCAAATACGTGGAAGTAAGGACTCGGACTGCGGCTATGTGTCACCGGCTGACAGGATGCCTGCGCACAGATCCGCGCCAGCTGCCCAGACCCATGCTCAGGGGCGAGGGGCAAACCGGGCCTGCGGCCCCCAGTCGACACCGCGAGTGGTCATCGAGCTCTTAGAAGACGCACTCGTCACATCCAGCATGCTGGAGGCATGTTTCCGCGAAGAGGGGATTTCGCAAGAATTACAAGTGCGTGTGGTGTGTGTGTGTGTTGGGGGAGGGGCGAACAGAGGGACAGATGGGACCCATCAGCTGATTGGAAGAAGTCGTTCCTAGTTTCCCTAGACCTAGACTCTAGGGACTTTGAGGGATTAAAACGCAAGCAGGTGCCCGAGAGAGGAGATCTGAAGCAAACTTTCAAACTGTACAAATGTAAATAAATGTCTTTTATTCCTCTTCAGAAATTGAGTCCGGTTTTTTCCAACAGCAGCTCTTCTGAAAAACGAGGTCTTCGACCAGCTGCCATGGACGCGAGAAAACACGCATGCATGGGCAGTCGGCAGAGCCTCTGAACTTCAACATCGCTGAGCCGTTACTCGCCTATAATACTCTGACGAAATGATTTCGCCAACGGTGTGACACAGGCCCAGCATGTTGAGCCCCGTTTCTATGGTTGCGGTTCGCCACGACGCGCGTTCTGTGAAATGCACGTGGTTTTCGCGCCGGAGACAGAGAGAACCACGCCTACTGCTTCGCACTCGGGTGTCAACAAGCGAGGAGAATTTGCCCAGTCAATATGGCCGACTTCCGGCTTCATCACGGCTTCACAGCGAGGAACGTCAAGGCCTCTTCTCAGTTGTTTCCTTCCTTTATGGTAAAAGCTATCTTCTTGTCCATGAAGTGACTGCTTTACGTCTTTGCTGCCGCTCGTTAAAGGGCCAATTAACAGGCTCCGAAACGTGCAGGATAAGCTCGCACATTTTGCCTGCGCGTGACCAATCTCCTTCAACTCGCAGTGACGTCAACTCGGCGATCGGCGACGTGACGTAGCACGCAGCTCGTCCATTGGTCTGAACCAGGTATCATTAAAGAGTAACTTAGTCAACGTCACCGATCGCCAATTTGACGTCACTGCGTGTGGAAGAAGGTTGGTCAGGCGTACGAAAGATGCGCAAACTTTTCTTGCGCGTTCTCGAGCCTATTGACTGGCCCTTTAAGTGAGTGGCTAGTAATTAAAAACGACTATAATTTGGCTTATGCCTTCCTTATAGATGCTCTCATGGAGGAGCTCGGTTAAAGCACAAGAGCCCAGTCTGAAATATTTCTCCTGTAATTTCACTTTTGCATAGTCACAACAATTTACCCCATCATTCTGGAGAAATGTATTGCTTTACCACGGGGCACCCTTGAAGATTTTGGCAAATGATAAATGGCTGGCGTAATTGTTCCTGTGGAAACGCTGCACGCAACTGCACTTGACCTGCTCGTAGCTTACAGGCCTCATCGAGTATGAGACCCATGGGACGGCTTTATGCTTTCCCGTAGTACTCCATACTGTTACCAACTTTTTCTAAACACATATAGGGTAAAACTGGTTTTTCGACCGACGTGGCGCTAAGCAGCGTCCATTGAGTAGTTATTCATGATTTCGTTTGCAACCAATTGTTTCATTGCATCTACTGCATCATTATACCTTTGTATCATGATGATGCATTGAGTTCTTGTGTACATTTATGCCAACAGTGTCATGTATATTAGAGCACTGATGTCTTTATTGCAACGTAGTGGTGTTTGTCGTGGCACATAGATGTGCCGAAGTGTATGGGCCCTATTACTGGAATGTTATGATACCTTTGTTTTCTGTACATAGTGTAAATATATTTTTTCTAAACAGGTCATTGTTATTGCATATCTAAGAAGAACATGTTCTGTTGAAATGTTATTGACGTCTGTGACAATAAATTTTTCTAAACAGGTCAGAGCTGCATGTGAATTTGTATGTAATGGGACGATTTTCTGCTCTCCCATAGTAAAGTACACAGTAATCTAAATCGTTCAACACTTTACAGTAGAGTACTGAGTACTCTAAATCACTTACAACGTTTTCTAAAGGCATAGTTGCGGAATTGTGTGTGGTACAGCTGCGTTCTTTTCGAGCTACCACCCGCTTGCCCTGCCCGCTTAATAAATCTCTTTTACAATTGTTAACAATACAATACAATTAAAGAGGTCATTATCACGTAATGGCCACCCAACAGGCCCGTAGCTAAGGTGGTGCCCCCCCCCCCTGCATCCATGATGTTTTTATCGTTGAAGGTGTTTTACCAAAACTGAAGAAGAGAAATTGATATCATTTTCTGAAACCGTCCCGTCTTCAGCTAGTCGGCACCATACGAAAAAAGAAATCATGGATACGGACCCACTACTACATGACATCATCAAGATGTCTGACATCACCGAGATTTGTGACATCCTCATGACGTCATCACATGACATCGCTTGGTCGATCACGCAGCCCATTCAAAACCAAGAGAGATGCAGAAAGCATGCAATGCCTCCGATCCCGGAGGCAGTGCTAATTCCCGTTAGGCACAGGAATATTTCGGACGGGTCGCGAGGATGGTCCGAAGTGGATGTCAGTACATCACTTAAGATGCAACAGAGGAATTGGATGGTTTTTGCCTTCAATTCGCGTCAGGCAAATGCTTAACAAACCCTCGAGTGTTTTACGAAAGTATAGTGTAAATGTCCGAGGTTCTCGCTTCCTCTGCTACACCAAACTAATGAAACCAACAGACAGTTAAGCAAGAGAAAGCGTAGAGGACAATATTTGTAGTTTATTAAGTTTATTCTAATGGTTGTCAATTAAATAAAAAATCATAAAAATGCACGAAAAATCACACTTTCCGCCGGTGAGATCAGAAACGACGACCTTCGTATTAAGCATTGCGAATGCGAGTAGCTTTTTTACCGATACTTCACACAGTATTGCAGATAAAAAAAAAGGAGTCAAGTGTAATGGCCCAAGATGGCGAAAGCTAAACAAAGTATCCGCAAAGTAGCCGAAGAAGGCGTACCGACCTTGAACTCTTTGCTCTCCTTGATGCGGACGGTGCAGCGGCACTGGTCGCCTAGCCGCGGTCGACCCATGAGCGCAATCTTCTGCGCCTCGGTGAGCTCGACCTCGGGAACTTCTTCCACGGCGTGCTCGCGTAGGAGATCTGCGGGTAGGGCCACGCAGGCGTTGCGATAAGTGTCGCTACGGCGACGCTTGAGTGAAGATGAGTTAGCGAGGACGCGCCAGAGTGGTACACTCAAGTGAGGAGCGTCGTCGTGGGCCGAGGCAGAGAGTATGATGGGAGGATAGACGTTAAGAAAGTGCAATATTCTTTTCGCTTCGTAGTCCGCGCGCCTCCAATATTAATGATGCACAGCGGCTCAGAAAAAAAAAAGATGATGGTGAAGAACGATGGCTTAGGAAGCGTGAATGAATCTGGGAAAAGCCTCGACTAATTAGTTTTCTCCCTCATCTATGTTGAATATTACACGACCGTTTTGTTATTATTATTTTTTTTTAAATTTTCCGTAAAGCGCCTTTCAAGTTAGGATGCGCGATGGCTTCGACCTTGCTTTAGGCGATAGGTGTAGAAGGTTACAAAAAAAAAATTGAAGAAAATTTAGCTTTGCTTTTGGTTTCGCTACAAGGATCAGCGCAAAGTGAAAGTGACCACGTTTAGTGGGTCGGTATATTTCTTACGTTTTAGCAACGGTCACAAAAGCTGCAGTTTATAATGTGGATGTTTGAACTTTTCAGAATATGAAGAATGTAAACTAGAACACGAATAATTTAATACGATTTCTTCGAAAACAGAAAGCGCATATACAGATTTTATTTGTGCACTTGACATGTAGCTAATTCGTTTACTATATTTAACCTATGTATGTTTAGTAAATAACATTTAGGCAAATAAACATACCAATTTCAAGAAAAGACGTCTTGCTTGAGTAAGTGGCTTTCGTAGTCGCTTCTAAAAAATGCATTCCTTAACGCTCAACAGACTAACTGTCTAGGCGTGAGCATAAGCGTGTATTAAGCGTAAATTTTATAACTACATGACTACATAACTCGAGTGGTCTGATCAGATCGAGCAGTGTTGTTTAGTCTAAATCTTAAGCTACGAGCCTTATATGAAACATTAAAGACATTTAAGCCTTTCATAACGGACTTGCAGGGGTTACCTGGTGCCTTGAATCGCTACTTATTTCTAAAGATATGCTCAAGTAATAGTGTAATATGACATTCAATGCTTTTAGCAATATAAAACTGAATTACAGCTCGAAATGCTCCCCACAGCGAGTACATCGCTGGTTTTGGCCTTTGGTTCGCGAAGCAAATGACAGCGAAGGATGAGTGCCCATTGTCCATATCTAATCTAACGACACGCACTTCAAATGATATTAAGACGCAATGATGCTGGTTTCATATACACGACCTTGCTTTATTTTGTTTACGCTGATGCCTGCTGCAAAAACGCAAAATTGTAGTATAAAATCTGTGCATCGACATTTCTGAACATTGCACCACATGAAATACCTACTTCTACGAAAGTATCTGAGAAACTTTTATTATAACTTTGCTTTTTTGCACGTTTAGTTTAATTATAGTAGGGATAGAGTAATATTTGCCTTCTAGAAAACTGGTGATTTCTGCCACAAGAAACAACCAATATACAGTAAAAATATCACAAAACACTTCTCTTTTATTACTTTGTTTTTTTTTCTGCATGAAGTTTCTTTCGAAGACACAATACACTCGTGTAAAGTTAAAGCGTCCAAAAATGGACGTTCTTAAAGAGGACAACGTGTGAAATTCATGGTTCGGAATGTAGCTGATAATGACAATGTGTTTGTTAATGTGGCGTAATGTGAGTTGAAAGAGTTCAAGTAAGGTGCTGAAGCGACAGAGGTTCTACACAAAAGCAGCTGTGACCTCAGGCTTGGCGGAGTAACTATGAATGTAACGGTGACTTTGTCACGTGATCAATACACACACATGAAGTCATTTTTTTATGTTTACCTTTCAAACCGAACCAAGCAACGAAAAACTACATGTCAAGTCGACATATACTCAGTGAGGGAAGTGATATCTGAGTTCCTCTGAGTTTTTAGTTCTGTTCAGTGAATGTGAATAGGCGATTCGAACTATACAGCCCTGCAAGCAGCTTTAAAACATGCTGTACGTAACTTTCACTTTACAAGTAAACAGCAAAGCGTGTACGCCACGCCATTGGGAGATCCAATTTACAGCACAGTAAAGGCATTTAGCTTGCGAAGAAATGACGTGCAGTAATATTCACTGCCTGATATACTGAAGGAGTACATCTGCTTCAGGTAGACTCTGTCGCCCCACGTGAAAGTATGAGCACGGTGTGGTCAGTGCGGGCAGAACATGCACGATGTACGAACACAGACGGACTATGCGTCATGCCAGTTAGCACATGCCAAAAACAGCAACATCATGCCTTGTGTCTCGAGATTACGATCATTCAAGTGGGACCTGAACCAGTCACCAGAAAACTTTCAGAGGCCGTTAAGGCCACCCTGTTTGCTCAACGCTGCTATAAGGTTTGCATCTGTAGTGACTCCAGAGTGGGAGTGTTGTGTAGGAATTACGGTGAAGGAGTCCAAAAGAAGCAGATATTTAATTAGGGATATTTTGATAAGAGACTCCTAAGATGTTCAGTCTGTGCGAATCATTACAACTCTCCTACTGAACATCAGGCAATGGACCCGTAAGGTTCAGACCAACGCCACTGCATTGGTTGTATGCAGGGTTCACATATAGTGCAAAACGATTTGCTACAATTGAGAGCAGCGTTACAAAGCAAAAAGAAATGGGAACCCCGGGTCTCTTGAAAGTTTCGGGTGAAGGTATCAGTGTTTGTCATGCCAACAGGTATGTTGAATTATGAGATAAATTCAGGGTTTATTCTTGAAGACCATATGCATGTATCAGGGTTGATATAATTGGGTGGGAAGAGTAGAATAATTCATCTTTGCGAAGTCTAAACGTGGCGTGAAAAAACACTAAACATATGCATGGTCGTAGACACCACTGTTTGACTTTGTGTCCATGTTTCATTCATTTTTGCAGTTTTCGCGCCACAGTTCTGACCTTGCAACGACATAGCGTGAAATATTCGTATAATATCTGTTTGAAGAGCAGGCCAAAAAGACGAGTTTTAGGAATTATAGAGATGGTACAAATTAAGGATTATGACAAGCAGGTACTTGAGTTTTTATTAGCTTTGAGAAGATAAAATCACATGACGTTTTAGGGTGTTTTTGGGATGGGCACTTGTGTAAAAATAATTGAGCGTTTAGTTTCGGGGAGGTTAGTTTGTGTGATTGCTTCTAAGCATGAAAATTGCCTCATTATATCTGTATAGTAAAAATTTACTTCTGACAGGCATTTGCACTATTTTATGGTGAACTCTAAGTGACTGTGCAATGTCGTGAATGAATGAGCTTGCGTAAACTCAGCAGTTATTCTTCTTTATTCTTAAACTTAGAACATATACTAGAAACTTCCAAAAGTTCGAATTATTGACTATTTTGTTGCGTGAAAGAAAGGACAAAATTGTTACCAGTTGTGGTATATTCCTATTTAAAGAGAACGTTTAATACCCTTGTGCTTTTTTGCATAGCTTATTGCGCGATTCTGCCTGAAAACAGATAATTTGAAGTTTTAATATTGCTAGATGCATGCTATTGATATACTGGCAATCAATACTTCCTCATAAATAATTGCCCTTAAGCAATAACTTGTCAGTATGCTTTCAGAAATCCGATATACATGTTTGCTTTTCGTGAAGGCAAGATTTTAAACAAATTCAGAGAAATCTGCGGTGAATTTGGGACGTTAAACCCCACATATCAATCAAGAAATCTGCGGTGAAAGTTTGGGAAATATTCGTTTCGTCGGTACAGCTTGACCGGCTGAGATAAATTTGAGCTCATTTATCTGAGTCCGTGACGAATCGTTGACATGACAATCTTGAATGTCGAATCCTGCGTGATGCAATATTACTTGCCCCATGAGCAAGTAAGAGGGAACGGTGCACCAAAAAGTGAAAAAGGCGATCAGGCCAGAAGTGCAGCTTACGTCATGGACAAATGCAAAAAAAAAACATCAAAATTATGTCCATGAACGTAGCAAGAACAAGCAAAAAAGAAACGGTTCTAAACAAGACATTCCCCGTTGTTCCTGCAGATGCCTGGCGACATTCTTTTTTCGAACTGCTTGGTGACTTTCAACGGACGCTGTTTCAATGGGACATCAATTTTCCTACAATGCATTTAGCTTCGTTTCTCGTTCTGTACAACCTGCACTCTAAAAAAGAAAATTAAGTATGCATGATTTCCTTAGAAGAGTACTGACTTGCCACTCATATGACTCTATTTAAAGAGTTCGAAAAATGTGTACACTGGGGTGACTGAGCCGACATGCCTGTCAAGTGGATTTGTCTTCTTAGAGGCTGTAACTGAACCAGATCACAAAGAACAATGATCTACGTTGCTTGATGTCGCCAAAAACAGGTGGTTTTGCTTCTTGAAAGCACATCGCTAGTAAGGTGACAGACTACCAAACTGTCGACGACGAAAGTACGTTTTGTGGCATTTGTGAAGCATTTATGAAGATAGAAAAAAAAAGAACGTGGTATCTGTGGGACAGCGGAGGTATGTGTTGTTTAAAACCATCTAAACAGAAAATTCATACCAATGCAGGCGTGTCATTCACGTACAACAAAAATTTAGCAAGGCACCATGACGAAGCGATACGCTGTTCATACTAGTTACAAAAAAAAAAAAACTGGCTCAAAAGCGAGCGTTCATTACCTGATTTCGTTCGATGCGAGCAGCACGTGGTCTACAAGCGCAAGACAGCGCTATCATCCAAAGAATGAAGCAGCGTATAAGATGGGGAAATAATTGCGATGCAAGAGATAAGAAAAAAGAGTAAGAATGATGTACAGCTGGCAGGCGAATAACTAGGTTGACGTAATCGTGAATGTATTTTGCAAGCGAATAGGGAGCGGCGAGCAGTGCAGATCGCATAAGGAGTGGGGGGTGTACAGAAAAGCCTGTGCGATTACCCCTACCTGATTTCTCATAGGCCAGCTTTTCTTGGATGTAGTAAGGGTCGTCTAGGAACAGGAGGTGACACAGGACGACGGGTTCAGGTTTTGGGAACACGGGAACAGGAGCGAGGGGGATGCACATTTTGAACAAGTTGGGAACAGACGATCCCCCGTGTCGAAGAATGAGAGAAGAGAAGCACAGAACAGAAATGAAGAGACAGAAATAAAAGAAGGAGAAACAGAAGAAAAAAAAACGCAACTTTCAAGACATGCGCAAAACAATTAGAACTGAAGAGAAACACAAAAATAAATCAGCAAGAAGGCGAGATAGAAGTAAAGTTTGTCAAGAAAACGTGAAGGGTTTCCAGTAACATTTCAGAGCTCGTTTAGAATTGTTAACTTCTTCGATAATAGAGAAAAACAGCTGAATATGAAAAATATTTTGACAAGCAAAGTATGCTCTTCTCACCTAATGAAAATTTTGGATTGTCGCAATGCTTACGTATTCGTAACACCTTCGCCGCTGTGTTCTCTTTTTCACAAAAACGTGGTTATGTACTACGTGTCGATATTCGAATCGATTCTGGTCACCGAATATTCCATTCTCAGGAACCAAATATATGTGGCATATCATCGGTATTACGATCTGTTTTCAAGCAGAGTTTGGCGGACGAGACTTTGATCGAACCACGAACCTAGGGCTAACCGAAAAAATATAGTTACCTTTATTGTGGTTTTCATATTAATGTACAATGACAGCATCACCAATTGTGAATGAATGGTGTTTCCACGTATATTCAGGCAAAGGCAGGAGGGAAGCATGTGTTTATGAAATAACAAACGTGTCACTACAAGTGCATGCATTCAATAGCCTTCAGAAGCAGGTTTCAAATCAATGCACACAGTTGAAACCGACGTTAAGACTCAAGTTTAGAGATTCTTTTTTCAATATATCAGTGGCTATATATGTAGCCCTCAATGACAAAAAGCCTTGCCCCTCGAGATATAGTGCCTATGTATATACGCGGTACCTTCTCTACTTAGTGGCAACGGTAGAAAAGACAGGTAATAGGCGAAAAAAATTACATAATACGAAAGAAAATTAGAAATTAAAATAGACTTCAAGTTCTTTAGAGTCTTTTGACTCTAAAGCATTAGGATAAAATTGTAGTAGTACACTAGAAAGCACGAGACCTTCTAAAACATTTTAACAGCTCTTCTAAGAGCAATATCATCTGCTTTGCGAAACAGGAACATATTATGAAAAGCTACGCAGTCTTCGCTGAAAGCAAATTTAATCTCACCAGAATTTTGCGGCAGCTCTTCCTCGTGTAAAACCGCGGCTGTAATCCAACGACTGTTTTTTGTTTATTCGCATATATTTTTTTTCCTATTTCCCTTCCAGTTACGACAACGTGTCGCTGACGTCATCGATAGATGGCGCCATTGGTACGTTACCCTTCCCCTTCCCCCAAATCTGGGTGACGTAACGCTTTCAGATCGTTGTCTTCAGTTCAGACCCTCATTAGGAGAGTGGTGCTCAATGTTTTTTCTGGAAACCCTTCACTTGGCACATTTCTTACACAAAGAACACTGCGACAAAACAAAAAAAAAGGTCAGGCACAAAAAATAATAGAAGGATGCAAGAAAATCATAAGAATGCGAAAGAGTAGATACAAAAAGATAGGCATAAGAAAGGATAACAGAGCACCTCGAGATTATCACGCAGCACCAGAAGACCAAGATAACGTTGCAAAACAAGAAATGTGCTCGAAAAGAGAAAGCGAGAGAGAAAACAGAGCATGGCATTGCGAGACTACAAAGCGGCACAGGTATCGCTCCTACTCACTACGTAAGCGCCAGTATAGACAGAGACAACGCCACTGTATGACGGCCACTGCTACGAACAAATAACAATTAAAGCCAGTGCAGCCCAACAACAGCTCTCTACTCACTACAAAAGCTGTACGTCATGTTGTAGTAGCTGTATGACTATTTTGTGGTTCTTATGTATCAATAACACAGCTAGCGCCAAGGACACGGCCACAAAATAGCACAAACAAGAAATGAGCAGTCACTTTGAACAGCTTGTTTCTTTAAAATAGGCGTTTCAATAGTCCCTTTAAATGGAAGTTGTCTGCAAGGACTAGAGCAGACGAAGATGGGCAGCCAGTCTGGCGATGCGCTCTTTACGTGCTCGCGTATCTGATCATGCCGGTACGAAAGCTACACGTCATGGCAGCCTTCTAAAAAAATGCCGCACATTCCCACAAAGTGCCAACCACTGGCACGCGTATGCTCGCGCCTACGCGTCAGTAGCGCCAAATGCGCCCCTCGGCGTCGACGTCGGAGGGGCACACACGACGAGGCGCGAGGGATCAAGCGAGGCTTTAAATTTTCGCCTACGTCACCACTCATACGGTAGCGCCAACCAACCAGAGGGCTCACTTGAAATAGTCAAGCCTCACTTGATCCTTCGCGCCTCGTTGCGTATGCCGCTCCGACGTCGACGTCGAGGGGCGCATTTGGCGCTACTGGACGCGTAGGCGCGAGCACGCGCGTGCGAGTGGTTGGCACTAATGGTTGGTGATAAGTTCAAGCAATACGTTCGTGCAAAATGTCACACTATATTGCTTTGTTATTTTTAAATTTCCACGAGCCACGCTATCTCGAAATCGGCCTTAATCTTTCGGTATAACTCAAGCACAGCGCGAATATGAAAACGCCGTGTTCGTTTAGGTTAACTACCATTTATAGTGAAAAGTAGTGATGTGCGGGCTTGACTGCTTAAATTACGCTGAAGTAGCTATGTTAGCTCATAGTTCTTAGGTATTTGGATTGCAAAAAGAAATAGAGATTCTGTAAGGTCGACCAAAAATTTAAAATGTTGGCACGAGCGCGTCTGCGAGTCTCTGTACCTAGGTGAACTTAGTGAGGGAGAGTAAACGTGGCTCGCAAATTTGATTTCGATCCTAAGTTTGTTCACTCTTACGAAATCAAAGCTACCCGCATTCGCTTTGCTAAGACGGGTATTTCTTCACCTGCCTTCTGCGCTCGGATTCCGCGTCAAAGTGCTGACGAAAAAGATAAAACTTGATGCTCCCACTCCTTACAACAACATGAGCAACTTTCTGTATAACATTTTTTTAAGAGAGTTACTTCTGCCGTGGCGGTCACTGTAGACTTAATCCCACAACCTTAACCGACCTGAAATACCTGAGCCTGATCCAACACTATATTGTTGAAACATCACTGAAGTGGTGCCTCATAGTTTTGTTTTGCTGTCTTGCACGATGTAGCAGTTTGGAGTAGTCCGATCAAATTGAAGTAACTTAACTGCTTCATCAGAACCTTTAGATGATCTGTACAATGCATGGATGCTAAAAAGTAAATACAAAGAAACTTTATATCCTTACTGTAACTGTGGCCGGCATGTAGTACAGTTCGTGTGTGGGTTTCTAAGCGATAAGCAAACTCATTTGATGTGAGTGAGACTTCGTTGTGGTCAACACGAATTAGTAGCTTTCGAAAATTAGTCACGTAATACACTATACTCTAAAACTCTCTATGATTTTATGTGGAGTACAGTTTGTAGCTTTTTGTGTGTGAAATTTGAAATATTATTAACCAGGGCCTATTAGTAAACACGTTACCCCAGTTCCTGCAATCACGGATAGCCAAGCACGTGAATAGGCTTGAATGAAAGGAAAAAACATACAGTGCTTTCGCGCTATTGTTATTACTGATTCATTCCTTGCCGGTCGTTCATAATTGTAACCGCACCTCAAGGGCGATTATTATTCTGAAATTTTCCTTACAACCATAACACTGCCGTTTTGCATGGTTTATTACTTCTAATTTCATAATCATGCAGAATTTTGCGTTGTATACACTGTTAGTAGTAGTTAGAAACATGCAGATACATTTTTTGGCGAGCACATTCGTTTGTTTTCTTAAGTCTGAAGTACGCAGCACAAATACAATAACGAGTAAGCATTCACGCATGAGGTTTTTTTTTTTTTTGTAACGACAACACGACACGTCACAACTACTTCATAACGCCACGTCACGTGATAACGACACGTCACAAACGACAATCAGAAAAAAGGCCCATTAGCGCCAACAAGGCACGCCGCTTTCGTCTCTCCTAACTAGAGCGATGAATGAGACGGTTCAACTATACAATTCGCCGGTAACTACTTTTATACCATATTTCCATAGCTCAGTACGAAATAGTACTGACTTTGTAATGTCGACCTAGTCTCGTCCTGAGAATTATTACACTAATTTTTCGTGGACTGGACGTAAGTTATTCTGCGGGTATCGGTAAAGGGAAGTCTTTTTGAAATAGAGTGCTTCTATGCAATGACCTGCTAAGTAACACTGCCATTACAGTATGTTTCGCAACGTATACAATTGCTCCCCTATGCTTCCAAGTCGTGTGATGAGCTAAATCCAGCTGCAAAGACAACCAGCAACGCACACAGACGTGTTTACAACCGGCATCTACTTCATTTTTTTTCAAGAAATTAAGTCACATTGTCTCAGGGTGTGATTCTTAAATTATGATAACTATTTTGTTTCATAAATGTAGACTAGCGCAATAAATGACAAAGAGAAAAATTTTAACATCCTCGTATGTGGTGATGGTGCATGGCAATCAGATAACAAGAATAGCCGAGTTTTAAACTTAGTCGCACGCCTTTTTTTTGCATACTTCTTGTTCTAATGATGTATCTACTCTGCTTTCATTGTTCTGTAATTATTAAAAATTACTAGTATTCCAATATACGGCCCACTGACTCGAAATCGTGGGAGAAAGCAAGAATTGACCACTCGAACACAATAGGAGGTTTTTGTACAAAACTTATCAGCTATTCCGTCTCCTCTTTTGTGTCCAGAGTTCTGCAAAGAATCTAGTTATAGCCGATCACAGCCTATAGGATCAAACGTAAGCGCTGTCCACTGCCGTCACTGTTCTACCCAGAAAAAACTTATCACAGAATTCGCATCCAATTGCACTTGCTCATTTTCACGACGCCACGTACTTTTCGCGTGCTTCAAGTAGGTTATTTCGCACATACAAACACATTTAGGTGTCACTGGTTCCTACTTAAAAACTTGAGCTTCCAGCCAAATTTCCCCAATGATTCTGATGGCGCTGCTCAAACAAGCGTAATGTCTTAGGCATAAGTAGGCTCAGACTCACTTAACAAATATATCCGTATGTCCGGCAGTCTGAACTCACTCAGACTCAAACTCACCGAAGTCTTATTCACCCTGACTCACTTAGATTCAGACTCACGGCTCCATCTGAGCCTGGGCGAGTCCGAGCGAGTAGACTTTTGAAAGAGTTCGCCGACCTATACTCTCTTAGGTATGGACGATAAACCTTCGCGCGCGCCGTACTAACGTTAGCAACCAAAAAGTACTTAAGGTGTGAAAAGAGGGAAAGTATACCACTACCGCCTTGTACAGATAAACGTCAGGCATGTCGTAGATCTGGAAAACGGAGCATGCACTTATCCTTAGGTTGCAACCGACACTGCCATTCTAAGCGGCTATTTCTGTCTCCGTTATTTCTCCATACTTCTTTCATATGCGTTCACGGAAGCAGTAATCTTTCTTTTTTTTTTGTCGTTCGTAAATTTATCATAGGTTTCAAAGCACGCCTGAACTGTACAACAACAACAACAACAACAAAAAACAAGAGAAGTAAGGTTTTCGTAATCGAATGTCCGCACTTCACGTTTGAGCTAGTCACGTCAATCCTTTACATTTCCTCTCCGTATTTTGCAATTAAGTAATGACCCAATGCTTGCCAACCCCCCCTTTTTTTTCTTTCGTGTATCCATTATGCAAAATTGGGTACTGGGCAAACGAAACCTCATTTGCAGACTCCGTCGTACCTTCGAACGTAATTAGGGTTCCGAGCTTTGCGCTCAACTTGAATCACAGAAAATGACACGCCCTTTTTATGTACACGTACTCACGCAAACGAACAGCTAGCTGTGCACAGACGTAATCCAATCTGTCGAAACGAAATCCCACGTTGTCGAGCAGAAGTGTTGAAACAGCATATTGCGCGAACGGTGGTATGCACCTTCAAACGCCCAAGGTCTTTTTGAAGGCTCAATATCGCTAAGTGCTGAGAGTGTAGCAAGAAAAAAAATTAAATCAGGCAAGAAACTTAGTTCAACGATGCCATTAGTATCTGCACCAATATGCTTGCGATTTCGTCTACGTCGTTTCGTCACTAAAATAGGGCATATCACGCTGGCACTGTTTCGAAAATGCACGACGATAGAAATGCCCCAGTTAAATCTCAGGTCTCGAGCATTCATTCATGAACAAAAGTTGTATACAAGGATTCATTCTCCGGCAATTTTATGTCTTAGTAAGTTGGAGACATTCTTCGTGAGATATTGCTACCGGTGCTTTTTTTATGTCAAAGCGTCTAAATTGTGAACATGCAGGCTTAATCCCTGTAGGATCGTTTATTTAGAAAATCGTTCTTGTTCGCAGCTAAATGAGCTGAGAGGTACAGCACGTCGGTCGGCCAACTCACTCAGTTATCGACACAGACATGGCTCGACTCGGACGACAACTCAGTCGCCCGTGAGTAGAATCATTCACGAGTTGACGCACTCAAGACAGTCTGACGTTAGAAGGCTGGCCTGAGGGTTGCTCAGGAACACTTCTATCAGTATGTGGCTGATAATAATTTGGACGTCTAAGCCTAATAACCCTGCGTGGAGTGAATCAAACTAAGCTAACGTAGACACTGCGAGCAATCCTTAGACAGTAGCGATTATTTTGTCTAGTTTAGGCTGCCTCAGTCACATTTAGCCAATTATTTCCTATTTTATTGTTTTATTTCTTATTTCTTATTTCATTTCTTATTTTCTTATTTTCATTTAGCCGACCTATAATAAACCAGTATAGTATTGTTGAATGAAGTGTGCAGGTGCCAAAACGGTGCGCGAGGTTTAATAACCGCGCTTCACACAAATTTGTAACGTGACTAGAGTTTCTCGGTTAGGGTGACAAAACTCTGTGCTCTGCTTGCGTCCGCATAAGCCATGTCCGGAAAACACGTGACATCTACAACCGGAACTGACGCAGGCGTACAACATGCCGCGGGGTAGGAGGAGGTAAGTTCATCGGCATACATGATAGTCATCGCAGCATCTCTCTGCACCAACATTCTAGCCGAAAGAAGCACTTTCGCGTTCTTGTTTTATAAGGACACGCTGATGAATCTCCCGTTATATTTTTTTACTTGTCTTTTCTTCAAACTTGGCTATGTAGGAAACCTTGTATATAAACGCTAGACTGACTGTTGGCGTGCTTATAATATACCCAAAAGCTACGCTGTTAAACTTTTTTGGCAAGGCTCATCCCATCGTAACTAGGGGAATAGGCAGTGTAGTTCCATTGCCTTCATTTGAGTGCCAATAATGACCTTCGAATAACAGTACAGCCAAAATAAGTGACGTACGTTTTCCGGAGTGAGCCAGCAATCACACCTTCCAACATGTACTGCTAGCAGAGCTTCGGTGTCCGGGAGTTATTTCGGAGTAAAACTACAGTCTGTCTCTTTCTGAGCGCTGCACCGCCTAAAAAACGCTTAATCGACTCCCAATCGTATTGCCTAGATTTCAGCTAATAAAAACAATCAAACCTAGTCATAACTTCTTGTAACTTCTTTCGGCACCCGCTGCTCCCTCATTGCGGATTCTTAATCAGCGAAACAAGAATATACAACGTTCTGAGTTTGATAACAAGCCGTTATTCAGAGCTTTCGGTAGGTGCTCGTTTGGTCAAGGGTTATAAAGCACGAACACCGGCACGGCATCGCAGGGCGCGTAGCGCTCTCTATACGCTTTGAGCGAAGACTCGAAAGCGCCATGAGTGATGACGCCATCTCGAACTGCGGACGTGCCTTGTTGGAGCATCGCTGATGGGCGTTGCCACATGGCCCCTATACAAGAGGCGCGGCCACCAAATCATCGCACGAAAATCTGGGACACCACGCCTCATTAAGGGAAGAGAGAGACACAGGTCAGCCACGTGACGACAAAAAGTTGCTCATGCTTCCAGCGCCACCCACACGTGGCATGACAAAGACAACAGAGAGAAAGATAGAAAAGGGGAAGTAGTAAAAGAGGTTGGTTACGATTTCGGTTCACTTTCGATTCAAATCGAAACGAGCCGAAAGTGAGGGGAACCTACGCTCGCTTAGCATTAATTTGTTGTTCCTGAGCTGGCTTATATGGCGAAAACCAGTCACTACTCAAGAAGGGTGCAAATGCAGCCCGAAACAACATTTTGTTTTTGTAATGCAAGAAAAGTTTCGGCTCGTATTGATTACCCGGATTTGTGTCAGTGTATGCTTCAACATACGCGTTAACTTTTCGGAATCCGGCCTATTCGGACGACTGTTGGTCAATTACGACTTGTTTTATTAAATATAAGAAAAGAAATACTTGAAATAGAGCATAAGTCTAAGATGAACTAGTACCGAAAGAATCGTTTATAATACCCACACATGTGTGGCTACTATGCGCATTAGGGCGCTAGTCTTTTCATTAGTTTTTGGGTATCTAGACGTTCTCGTCTATTCTATATGGTTTTCTTTTGGTGCGCTTGTACCGTAGCGAGGTGACACCATGTTTGTGAAGAAGAAGTGAACCAGTTCACTCTTCCTCACTAGTCTGCACAAATCATTCGCTTTCTTTACTATAACTACTTTAACAATCTCCTCTTTTTCGCCACTTAGAGATGGATTATAACCTCAAATATATTTAAGAATAATATTCCAGCACAAATCATCCGAGATTTTGAGCAATCTGGAACGTTCCACTCATTTTCTAAAAGACAAAATGATACTCATAGTTTTATATCTTTAACTGTTTTAAAGCTCAGTACCTTTGGCGAGCTCCAAAAATATTTTTGTGTATATCACCTACAGCGCATGTTGTTCGTGCTAAGAAGGTGGTTAAAAATGTTGCCTAAGAATATCCTTATACTGACACTGCGTTCTAATTGGGGCCGTCTTTATCATACAAAAGTTCTCAATCACGTTCGAAAGAATTAATAACATTGTAACGCCCAAAAACGCACCCCTTTACACCCAACGTTCTCTTCTCTTCTTGGCCAATGGCGCTAAGTATGGTTCATGTAGCGTTATTTATTAATTACTTCACGTTCGTTATTTTTGGTTAACTGTGCAGCCTACGTTAGCCTGTACATTTAATTCACTCGTCATAGTGATTAAAAAAATTGTACTGCTAAGCAAGGATAGCCTCCCACAATAGTAAACACGGGAAGTAACTATCACGAATACTTTCAGCTAACCTTTATTCTTTTCATCACAGCATGGTTGTATCTGTGTGACAGCAATGCATTTGCGCTATAAAGCTTAGCAGCAAACTGGCGTTTAAGTCGCCATTCTAAGCAGTCGTAAGGCTGAAAAGCCACAGCGATCACAAACCCGCTGCGCTGAATTTCTTTTCTCTATTCTACAGTGGCCGCTTTTGTACGGGCTGACAACAACTATGCAGCTGACAACTGCAGTGACTAGGTGCACCACTGCAAGGGTGCAACAAGCTACAAAGCGTAGTGAAGACAAACACAGATACAGAGGGAGGAAAAATAACACGACAGTACGGTGAGGACACCGAACATTACCTTCCTCCAGTTTAGGCTCTCCGAGTTCGATGTACAGGACGGCGTCCTTCTCGTATGATTCGTTGTCGATCACAAACAGTGAGAATTCTTTGCTGCAAGTAGAAGAACGGGAAGGGAGCGAGAAGAAGTCAGACGGGCAAACAGTTGGTCTCATACTGATAACACTCTGATTACGTATTCAATGTCAGACATTAGATAGGGTAGGCCTGCGTATGCAGTGCAGTGAGTGTGGATTTCAGGCAATATTCGATAATATCCCCATTCCAGGTAGGAGAAAGGAGATGACTGAGTAAGACATACTAGAAGAATACCTCATCAGGGAGAAAAAAAAAGCTATCTGTATTAGAGATACGTCGGTGGTGCTACGTTCAGCTGAATGTTATTTTTCGAAACCTTTCTGAACTAGCAGGTGCATTGCGAATGTCCGATTGTCGAATGTAGCGTACGGTGTGGCTTTGCGCATCTGCGGCATGGTGGATATTGTGGTGGCAAGAATTAAGTTAGTTGCAAGTTTACGCTCTTTCCTTTCGCCCATTCTTCCCCGGTGGCTCGCATCGTTATAACTTTCTCGCAACAAGCAACAACTAGGCAAACAAGCTTTGCTAAAAGAATATTTAAATTTTACAAGCAGGTTTATTAATTAATTCCTGCTATCTTACAATTTTATAAAATGATTTACGAGAACGAAAAATGCCGTGACATGACCGACGCTTACAGCAACTGCATCACTGCAATCTATTTATTATTATGAGCAGTACAGCACGCCACAAGGAAAAATTCAGAAGGGCGTATGGAAAAATATACAAGACAACACTGTTCAGTAGTTTTACGAAGAAAACAGGAAGGAGAAGCAACACACAGTAACATACATATGTGTTATTTATATTTTATATACAAATTTACAGAAAAGCCATACTTTTATAAAAAAACCTGAGCCCAAAAACACTGAGAAGTTGCTATTCACAATATTTTGAAAACTCTGTTGCGGGGACTATATTTTGCAATAGGTTTATGTACGGGAGTGTAACTTATTACGGTTTAGGGGTCATACATTCCTGTATTATTAGTGTCAGCTTTTGCAGACCCTAGTTTGTACAGCCGTCAGCACCTTTAACGCGAACACTTCGATGCGTGACCATGGCTAGTTTGATTGATGCCAGCCACGAAATGCTGGGCGCTTTCGCCGAGATAATACCTCGGTAGGCTTGGATAGTATACATCGGCGTGTAAGGTTAGGATCTTGACAACAGAACCCAAACGTACGTGGTGTTAGCGTCAATCAAACTGATGCAGGACACGGGCCGGAGGGTTCGTGTTAAACGTGCTGACGGCTGTACGTAATGTGGATTCAATCACTAATTTTTTACGCTGTTCACACTGTGTGCAATTCATCTGACATTTTTCTCGACATCGCGCTTCGCTACTGGCGCAATGGCGCATCGATTCGCATAATACAATATAGACAGATTACGATATATAGGCAGTTTCCTAGAGAGATGTGCAAGATTTCAATATAGTGCGTCGTACTGAAGTAAGATACCAAGATGGGGCCGATTGTAAATTTTTGAAGATGACTTCATTCCAGAGCAGACGTTACACAGACTGGCCTTGATGATGACATTGATGATGATGTTGTTGTTGTTGTTGTTGTTGATGATGATGATGATGATGATGATGATGATGATGATGATGATGAGAAGGAGGATGGACATACTTCGACACGGGATGACACGTGAGCACGCTCAGAGCAGTTTTGCTTACCCATAAAATAGTTCGCACCAAATTTTCTTTTTCTTCTTTTTTTAACTGAATATAGGAAAACTATTACGAAGTCCCAATGTACTATACAGAGAACTCTTTGCATTTGTATGCTGTGAAACGCCCCGTTCCGCAATTTTAAACGCACCTCGCGCGAGAAACAAAGGTCAATCAAAACAAAATTCTAGCGCTTCATTACTGTGCGATCGGCGAGGACACGCTCAAAACTTTAACTCAAGCTGACAGGTCGGTAAATGGCTTTAAAGTTCGTGGAGAGGTGACGTCGAAAACAGGCCCGACCAGCATGCACCTAGCAGTTCTCTTTGAAATTTCTTTTTTTCATTTCCCACCCACAGTTTCGACAATGGTCTTTCGGTAAACAGAACGTAGTGCTCGTGAACACCAAAAAAAGACAAGTCTAACAACAATGGGAGTCGACGTTGAGTACGAGTCGATTTGAATATCGACCGGGAAAAATTTATGCGGCGGTCGATGCTTCGTCCATAGTTTGAAAGCCAGGGCAGTGCGTGGAATGCACACGGCATGGTTGCTCTGTTGTGAAGGAACCGCGATTCACCGGCGTTTTTCCGGTGAGAGCTGTAGCAATAAATCACACCGAGAAAAAGATTTCTAGTTGAACCTTTTCTTTTTCTTTCAAACAGGTTCTTTTCATACGTCAATAGCGAACAGAAATGCTTGCTTCGAGAGCAACTTTGAAATTCAAATGTCGTTCGCCACTCTTCCGACCCCCCTTTCTCGAAATTCATTCGTGACTTGTCGGCCTTTTCCAATTTCCTCTAAATCAATAGCGCTTGCTCATTTTTATTTCCTTGATATCAACATGAAAAGGAACACGGCATCGCACTGAGAAGGTGATGGCTGGTTTTTATTCAACAGTAGTCTGCTGTAACAAAAGAACAATCAAGGTAGTACATGTCGACCGCCTAACAGGAGAGAAGTGAGGCCCCTTGATAGCTGATGCAGTTACTCGTGCGGATGTTCCCCCTTGATGTCACACACTATATTCTATAAAAAAGTATATTTTAGCTTTGCGCATGTGGAGTTCAATCAATCGATTAGTACATCGGTCATTCAATCAAAGAAGCAAGTTTGCGATCAATAACTAAATTTAATCATTGACCAGTACTCAAAAGCCAGATTGTAAATTATTTATACGTCATTAAAACAATCTATTATTCGAATTACCGATGAATGCACCAGTCAGCCAGCAAATAAAAATTAAAATGAATAAAGGTACCGAGAATTCGTTTTTAGCAAGGAGAATGTGGATTTCAATAAAAAGAAATTAACCAATCAAACAATTACCCATAAGTAACGTAGGTTGTGTATCAATAGCTAATCAAATACATGAAACTCTCTATTTGACTATTTATTTATTTATATACTTAATAATTAACTAATTGATTTATTTATTCATTCTTGAAAATGCGTCAAAGGAAATTCAAGTAGGGTTTTTCATGACGCTAACAAACAATTATTTCTACAATCATTTCACCAATGAAGGTACCACATTTTAACTAAAAGCTTTGGCTATGTTACCGTGACTGAAAAAAAGGCTCCATATTCGCAGCTCGGCATGCCAGTCGAGTACTAGGCAAGTTTAGACATACCACACAAAGTAAGCTGTATCCAAAGGCAATAAAGCCTGAAATGACGTGAGCTATGACTTGTGGGCCTCTTCGGCTGCTACTCTGTCACCGCCATACCACACAGTGATGTGATCGACAGGACTGCAACGGATCATCGAAAAGCGAGAAAGATACAAACAATGGCAACGACAACAGCAACAAGATATGTTGCGAAAAAATGTGATATATGCCACACGACTAGGTTCATACAGCCAACATTTTCCACGAATGAAACCATATCGAATGATTCCAAAACGATCAGTGACTACACGGACAAAGAAGGAGGTTAGAGTTGACACGGACTAGACGTGCTTGCATAGATTGTGCTCCGTGGGTAGAACACATTTGAGGAGGCGAATTACAATAGACTGCCTAATAATGTGCCATATTCCTCAAATTTGCCCAACATAGTCATGGGCCACTCGATACTAGACTCGAAGAAAGAAAATTAAGTAAGATCTTGTTTCGTGCGAGCTTTAGTAGCTATTACTCGATAGATTGTCAATAAATACTTATTCGACATTCAGTCTCGTTTCATTTTTACATACAAAAAATGAAATCGTAGGCTCAAGATGTATGCTCAATTTGCTTTCATTCGCATTTGTTTGGAGCAATCAACAATAATACCTCTTTACGTTTGTCTTAGAACGTGGTACGTAGACCGAACCATCGAAAATCGTAGGGCCTGCACCAAACTTCTGGTCTGCAGTCATTTTTTTTTAACGTGATTAATTCAAGCAAGGGCAGCTCACTTTTGAACAAAGAGCCACACTCAACTGAGGACTCTCTACGACAGACGCCTAAATATGGTGGACGTTCTGAAGAAGATGGAAGCGATGAAATTACAATTTTAGTTCTCTTTCGCAATACAAGTCCGCCAACAGCAATAGAAGTCAGCCAACATACAAGTCAGCCAACATGCAAATACAAGTCAGCCAACAGCAAGCTTTACGAACAGTAGTCGACAAAGACCAGTCCCTTTGTCGAAACTTTAGCTCCTGCGACACCAGCTCAAATGAAGTACCTTTTTTTTATGACAAACATCAATTCTAGCCTAGCAATGCAGCCACTCAATGGAAACATTCTAAACAGAGCTCAAACTGCGCGGATATGTATGCCGCTAGATTCATTTGTGCATGGTGGCAGTGGGTCTGATGGAAATGAATATATTAAGGAGAAAAAAAATCATGTCACACCAGAAGCCAGAGTGCTTTTGCAAGCCAGAATGTTGAGGCAAGTTTTCTTAACTAAACAAACCAGGGAAGAAACAACACTCGTTAAAAGTGGGCTGTCGCTACTCTCAAGTGAAATGCACTGCAGAAAAGAGTTTAAAAGAGGTTTTTTCGCGAAGTCAAGAAATGAGCTCTCTTATAAATGAAACCATTATGGTGTATAGTTCAAAAACCACGTTCTCAGATCATTTAAGCTTCTTTCAATGCACGAACTTCCAGGCTTGAGAAAAAATTTATGCGTTATAAATGTTTTCTTTATTCACTTACTGAGAGCCTTTCACAAACGCGACTTTACGTTGATGAATCTAATTTGTTTATTGGGGTGTCTAAGCCAACAAAGTCATGTCAAAGCCGGTGAATCTTAAATATAAGTCCCCCCATATCGTGGAAACCTTAAACTCTTTCACTAGCCATTTGGTGGAGCTAAAAAGCTAAAGAGCTACCGTTATTTCCAAATAAGTAGGAGCTTATAGGAGCTATATATATATATATATATATATATATATATATATATATATATATATATATATATAGTTAAAGGCTTAGAGTAGTTAAAGGCTTAGAACTTCCTAAAATGCCCGCTGACCAGCCTCTGCCACACTACGCGGCCCCCGTCCTTCTACGACGAATTGTTTACGGGACCCCGAGCAGTTAAAGGCTTAGGACTTCCTGAAAAGCTCTTTTTTGCCCCACACCGAACCGCCAGTGCCAGGAGGGACCGTCTGATCGGGAGGAATGCGCTAGTGAACGGAAACATACACAGACCGCTGACATCAGAAAGGTGAAGGGGAGAGGGGGGAGAGAGATGGGGGGGGAGTGGAGGGAAAATGGAAGGGGGGCACCCGAGGGGCGTTCACCGTATATTATTTTTCTCTTTTTTCTTTTTTTCTTTCCTTTTCTTTTCTTTTTTTCTTTTCTTTTTTTCCCTCTTACCTTGCCCTCTGATTTGAGATTGTATAAAGCTGAGCACCGACAAACTGTATCTCTATTCCTGATGAAGGCCAGACTCTAGGCCGAAACGTCGAAATAAACCACGTTGTGACCGCTCACGGAGGATCTACTAGACTATATGCAACGCTACGGCCACTCAACCACCATGCCTGCCTATATATATATATATATATATATATATATATATATATATATATATATATATATATATATATATATATACGCAATCACTGGTCAGCTGTCGTAGTCATCTAGCGCACTCTAAAAATTGTTTCGAATTTAAAGTATTCATTCTCAGCTATGCCTAATTGTCACGCAAATAACAAATAACTTCTGTTATTTCGAAGTGCTCTCCAGAAATGCCAAGTTGTCCTGTAAATCGTGCTTTGTGTATAGCGCACTTGTACATTGAAGAAGACAACCAACAAGGTATAACCATTTTACGATTTTTTTATTCGAGCTCATTTATTAAATTCAACTTCAGTTCTAATCCAGTTGTAGTTATATATAAATATGTAATTCAGTTGTTAGAGCCACGTCTCTGCTCTCTGGTTCTGTTTCTGCTGCTCGGCTTTTCTCTATTTTGACATTTTTTGGTTTTTGTAGTTTACTGAGTATGTAACAACTTGCCAAACAAGCTACTATTCTAAGCTTAGGACCTAGTTTACCTCTCCCTATGCAATGGTGTAAGTGGAAAACGCGAGTGCTGTATAGCCTAACGCGAGGAGCGACCGACGCGACTGGCGTCCATTGGTTCGTCTACACTTGTAATCGTTGGCAACACGTTTGTGACTTCTGGTCGAATCCACCGCTTGTCTTGTAGCTGAAAAAATTGCTCCGTGGAGTAATCTCGCGAAGAAATGGCCCCGGTTCTGTCACTGGCAACACACAGGGATCACTCTGACTCTGTCAGTGCAGCAGAGACTTGCTCCGTATGGACCAGTGAGAGTGCTACCAGAAGAGCTCCAAATCTGCCAATGGACGACATCACAAAATAATAAAACACGCTTTACTTGTAAAATTGCCGCCCCCCCTCCCGAAAACAATCGTAAAAACATTAAAATGCATTTCTTGCGCCGAGAATACACGGCGTAGTAAATTTATGGCGTAAATCAATGACGTAACGAGGATGGTACCATAACCATTTATTTACGCATTCATCAGCCAGCGAACGGTCGAGAGTGAGGCACATCCATCTCTCCATTTTTATATACGGAGGAGAGAGCGGACGGTAGAGTGGGGCGCAAAGACGATAGAAAGTAAATGGGGAGAGAAGGAGTGGCAAAGCACTAACCCACCCTCTCCTACGCACACTCCACGCACGCGGAAGCTCCGCCGAGCTCCCGCGATGCGAGCACCCTCACACATCAAAGCGTGCTCCTTGTCTCCACTCACTCACCGCTACTCCGCCCGCACCACCTGCTCTGGTTGCTAGGGGCGAGGTTAAGCAGGTGCCCCCGCAGCTCTTGCTGTGTAAAGAGAGTGAGAGAGGAGAGATAACATCTGCCGGAGCGCGGACACCGAAAGACGCCTGACATGCCCGGCTGAGAAGTGCATTCGCATATAAAAGTGCACACATTTTTTTTTTTTTGCGGCCACACTTCACGAAAACGACGCCAGACGCGGTGTAGGCTCCTTTGTAAGTAAAAAAATACAGGTACATACTAGTATTAGCGCGGCCCACAATTACAATTATTCACATTTCCTGTAGAAAACTGCCTGGCACCGACCAATTGTTATAACACTCAATGTAATCTTTAAAAGTATACTGCTTGACGTCTTATAGACTCGAACGATTTGCCTTACTTCATTGTACAATTAGGTAGGTTTGAGGGAGTAGCGCAAGCTATTATATGTCATTTGGACGATTTATTTGTTCATAACCGTACGACGTGGGCACCGTGGGCAACACGCTACAACGGGCCACCTATTGCGCTATAATAGTAGAATGTATCATAACTCTGAATTGTCTAATCAGAATTCTTCACGGTAAAGTAACTGTCGGAATTCGTCTATGGCGAAAGTACAATGCTCAAATAAGAGCAGTGGTAATATTCTATATCGTTCACATAGTGTTACAATATCTTTGGAAGAGACAGACTGCAGTAAAGTACAATAGTGAGCACAGTTCTTCAAGTTTTCCTCTTTATTAATTTTTTTGAGCAAAGCTTTAGTAACTGCCCAATTTTTATGGCGGCACCATACGCGGAAAGCGCCGTGATGCTGAGTGCACAGAAATGCTGCCCTCAAAGGTGTTCTGCTCAGATGTGATTATGTATGCACTATTTTCCAAAAACTTGATGCGCTATCGACCGTGTGGTTGTAGGCGATCTGCAGCTGTCTCTGATCGAACAATCTCATCTTTTATCGAAGCGACTCGTGTTGCTATTTTACGATGGCACACTTCCTTGTTGCTCGGATATAAAACAATCATCGCCATTGTTCTCTGCAACAAACAATAATATTAATTGTCGAGATTTAACACCCCAAAAAGAGGCTATGATTATGGGGGTAGCTGTAGTGGAGGTCTATGAAAATTCAGACCATGTGGGCTTTTTTAACGCGCGGCTATATCTTAATGCATGCGTGTATGTAACGAATGTAACAATTGGACTGCTCCTCTTCTAAGCATGTCGATGAACGTCCTAATACCAGCATTCGTTGTCTAAATGGTAAAAAAAAGAAGGCACGAAAGGAAGAAAGAAAGTGCTGAATTACCGTAAACGAAAGTTCAATATCTTTGCGCATAAAAGGCTCTCTCATACAGGGTCATGTACGCATGATACTGCAGCCTTCAATATACAAGGAGGTCCGAGTCACACCACCAATAAACTCCGGTTATACCATCTCGATCAGTAACGGATGGACAATAAAAACACCACCGAAACCTTGGATTCACTTGCCGATAAACTTTGTCACTTGACAGCCTGGGACAAAGCGACTGTCGAAACCACAATCGCTGACTCCATTTATTGGCATCGACAAATATCCAGACCACCGATAAGGCACGGCAGTGCTTCTCGTGAAAATAAATGGAAGGCACATCGAAAGGACACATCTGTGCGGTCAGAATAAACGCTCTGTGGGGGAACGAAATGTATAGAGAGTAATGATAACAGCAGTAGAGACAAACATTCGAGCTGTGAAGGCAAGAACTGTTGCGCGCATCGAATCGAAGAAGACAAAAGGATTCCCTTCATTTGATGGTGAAGTTTCAGGACTAAAAAAGAAAAAAAACAACAACGATGGAATAAGAAGAGAGATAACAAATAAAGATACAGAAGTGGGAATGAACGATACTTTCAAACAAAAAGAAAGACCAACAGACAGAGAGAAAGAAATAGAAATAAAAAACTCTAGTCAGTTTCAAGTCATAAAAACCGTTAGCAGCAAAGTTAGAACAATGGAGATAATATTCATCAGTGTAGTTTAATATGTAGGGCTGAGTCCCAAAACCACCATATGATTATGATAAACGCCGCAGTAGAGGGCTCGGGAAATTTAAACTATCCGATAGTTAAAACTGTTATAATGGTAGCGCTCGCTCGTTCATAGGATTCCAGGCCATCCTCGAGATCTTTCTGGTCGGTGCCGCTGAAGATGTCGTGTTCTCACAGGCGCTAGGCGCCAGGACAGCCCCTGGGTGGCGAAACCAGTGGGGGGTGTTGAGACAGCGTCGTCAGGCATGAAGGACGGTGGCTTTCGGCTACGCAATTCCAGAGCCGGGGAAAAACCACAGTGGTCTCCACCAAAACATAATGTAAACGCAGGGCGAAAAGCGGCAGCAGCGGCGGGACCGTGTAGCAACAAAATCTGGCCGGGAATACGGGCAGCGTGGCAACAGCAACCAGGCAGTTCTAGCTCGTGCCAACGTGTCGATGTCGCTGCCGCAGCGGGCATTCCTCTTCACTAGACTTTACTGAACAAAGGAATTCGGGTACGTGCGGCCCAGAGTTCCCGCACGACCCCACTGCGCTAAGCGTTCATGACCACGTCACTCAACTACATGTACAGTATGGTCAACTGTCAAAGGGAACATTCAAATGCACACCATCATTATTCCTGGCCCTCTAAGAGCAAGTGGATTAAGAAACAATCTTCATGCAAGTCAATGGTCTGTCAAGAGTAGTTGGAACTTTCAACCACCAGTAGACTTATGCATATCTAATCCGCTTTGATTCCGTAAGATAGCGAAACATAAACATGCTGCTCCCACACGTGTTCCCTTTAACAGTAGACCCGTCTGTACATCCGGTGTTCATCGACGTACACTCATATCACACAGTACATGGGCCTCCCTCTACCATTTCGGCTACACCGAAATACGACCGGCGCGGCCGGAATCGAACCCGCAACCTCCGGGTGAACAGTCGAGCACCCTAGCCAATAATTCAAAGAGGTGGACGGCATTCACCATCGTCTTGTTTTATTTAGTTGAATAAACGTATCATATTCATTGTTATCAACACTATGAGCTTAATTGTCATCACCACTACCATCATCATTTCGTTTTATTTTTTCATTCATTTCCTCCTCTGGCCACGTCCCCTGTGTGACTACTGCTGTAACTAATACTTCTGCTACTATGAAGAAAACGGTATACAGTGTAGACATACCGAGCTTTGCTATACAAAAGGATATGAGTACAGAAAGAAAAAATTCGCAAAAATTAGGGAGAACACCAGGTATGGGAATGCCGATTGATAACAAATAGTGCCAAGAAAGCAGCCTTTATGGATCACTACGGCACGCGCTGAGAGCCTGTGTTGAACAGCCCTGCCCCTAATGATAAAATTGGAACTGTCCGGTGGGCCGAGAAAATCCGCCAGAACACAACAGCTGGCAGTCACCTCGGCTGTCCGGTGGGCCGAGAAAATCCGCCAGAACACAACAGCTGGCAGTCACCTCGGCGGGACCTTTTTTCTCATCGCACAAACTTGCAGGACGTTTCGTAGAAGTTGTTTGTGTGTACCTTATGAAATAAGTAACCTATTAAGACAGAATTTCGTAAATAAATGAAAAAAAGGGGAGAAAATCAGCCAGTAAATGCAGGAGTGAGAGAAAGAAGGAAAGAAAGAAAAAAAGGAAACGAAGGGAAGAGCAAGCAAACAAGAAGGAAAGAAAAAAATCAGGAACGAAAAAAGCTACAAAGAAAGAAACAAAAAAACTTTTCTCCAGAACTCCATACCCATACCAAAACGAGACTCCCAGAGTACACAACAAATCTAGAAGAGCAACATAACGGAGATTTATAGCCCGTTCTGAAGAACAGCCGTCAACTCGGCGAAGAATGGAGCAAGTAGAGCGCTAAACATAAGCACGTCGGCGAGTCTAAAAGAAGAAGTCAGCGTTAGTATCAAAAGACGCGGCCTGGTATTGCGTGGAACGCATACGTGTACTGCAGGCAGTTAAAGACGGCACCAGTTGAAACCAGCTTGGCTCCGAGCCAGCGGATAGCGAGCGCACCCCGTTTCACCAGACTTGACGTCAGACGGGGGCAGCACGTACAGACAGAACCAGCAGTTCAGCGAACCAGAGTCTGAGAAAACCCGAGGCGTATTTATTTAAATGCGCCCAAAGAACGAGTTAAATAGGGCAGCAGGTCTGAGAGAGATGGGCTCCAAATGTGCCGTTTTTTTTTCGGACTTCTGTCCAAAATATGAAGCATATTCATGTCAGAATCTACGCAAAAAGGTTTCTTTTTTTCTGCAGAAGGGGGGGGGGGAAGGGGGGCTGTGGTCTGAGAGTTTAGAAATCAGTTCTAGAAATGGTGGGTAAACATAACTCTTGTTTACAAAGTTATTCGCTTCTGTTTTATCCCCATCCTATTTATCATCCCTGTCTTTTTCAGTTGTTCATTGTATTCCCGTTTCCTGTCTCGTGGGTTTTGAATGTGACGCAGTGTATATTACAGTATATTGTTGCTAACCATAATGTTTGGTATTTGTATTTCATTGTTTGGGCATGCGTTTGGGCTGGCATGTGTGCATGCGTGCTTGAACGCGCGCGCATGTGTGCTAGATCTGAAACAGCACCCGACCCCCCTCCAAAGGCAAGTGTCTTATCCACCGGGCCTAGAACCGATGTTTGCAGAATGTGAAGACATATGAAACATATAAGTGTGACGTGCACGCCGTGTACATATATAAGAGGACGTCATATGAAGGCTTCACAGAATTTAGTAGCAGCGAAATAAAAGCATCTCCTTAGAACAACGTGCAAAGCCAAGAAGAGTTTTTTTTTACACATGGGCGATTAACGTGAGCGTTTGGGCGAATCGGTAGCTCATCAACGAGAAAACTTTTGACAGCGTGGAAACGGCAGGAATGGACAGAAAGGAGGTAACCCGGTTAGGGCAAAGGCAAATATTGCGAGAACTTTTACAAAAAGACCGGGACGAACGAACTTGTACGGAATACAAAACTGAAGGCACCACTTGTAGTGTGTTGCCTTATGTTTTGTATCCGTATCTGCATGCCCTTCCCTTGAGCACTACTACGTTTCAGCAAGCTCTGCGCCAGGTTATTGGAATGTCAAAAAAAATTTGATGCCGAGCAAGAGTTTTTGTGGTCGTTGAATGCGCCTGTCAGAGAACGTTTTGGAGACTGACGAACGCTTGAAAGAAGTAGAACGACAGATCGACGGTGCCACCCGCGAACAACGTCCTATAGGAAAAGGAGGCAGCGTATGCTAGAACTTTCCACATTCCCATCACTGAGGCAACTGCCAGAGTATAAGCTGAGGGGATGTTTTCCGTTTAGTTACCTAGGCCCTAGTCAGCAAGGACCCCCAGCATATGCGAGGGTTCGCTGTACTAGCCAATCCAGCCATTTTTTTTTCTGCGCTAGTTGGCGCCTGAATACATCCTTTTTTTTTTCGGCGTTCTTTTTTCCTGTGATATTCGCCATGTGCGTCCCCTAGGGCTACCATATAGAGTGAAAGTTTCGCCCTATATTCAGTGTTCGTTTTTCTCTTTCTTTTTTTTTCGTTTGGCAAGAGACTACAGCAGGCAGTACGAGCAGCCTAATAGACACTAATATCTCAGCTTATCTTTGATTTATTTTTTTGATAAGTTTAGTTTATTGCTCTGGCGTCATAACGCGGTTCCCGTAGGAATCGTAGTCGAGTTATTGTGAACCGATGATAATCTGCGTCAACTTCCTAACCAATTCTTCGCTGATTGTAGTTCTCATTTATTTATTACGAAACCTCCCGTAACAGGTCGACTCTTATTTAAAGAAAAAAAACTGTGCGTGCATTTATTAAACTGAGAAACGCGTGCATTCTGTGCGTCTGCATGAAAAACTAAATCAACAAAAGTTTGCTTTCGAGCTAGCGTTTAGAAAAAAAATTAGGCAAAACATGCAAGCTGTCACATAAAGTTCATATATGTGAAATGTAATTGTAAACTGAACAGTGTTTATATATTAAAAGTTATAATGATATAGGTTTTACTTGTTCTTAATTTTTATTTTAATTATAAAATAACACAGAAACGTGGATAACATCAGTGATGTTAAACAACGTGTCTATACGGCGACACCGGAAAACTTAACGCAATGCGTCTTGCCATACTAAGGAAAAACAAAAAACAAACGCAGGACAGGACCTTCCGGTCGTAGTCACGTACAGAAGGGTCACGTGACCTCTTTAGAAAAGTAACTGAAGAATTCACAGTACCACCTCGATTCCCATTAATGAAACTTCCGCCACACGTTGAGTACACCGGCCTTGCCAGTACCAGCGAATTCTCCGTGTCACATCAGTATAAGAATAAGAAAGAAGAAAGAATACGTCTTTCTCTTCACAGCGACTCGTACCCCCCCCCCCCCCCCCCCACGGTGTTCTACTGGTTTCGAGGCTCGACTGCTGATGCGAAGGTCGCTGGTTCGAATCCTTACAGCGGAGACCACGTCTCAGTTGAGGCGGAATGATGCTTGCATACTTAGGTTTAGGTGCCCAAATAAAGAACACCACGATGGTAATTTCCGGGGAGCTCCACTCCGGCATCTATCGTAGTCATATAGAGGCTTTGGGACCTTAAAACTCTAAATTAATTATTTTGACCAGTTAGATTTTGAACTCGAGTCGAACTCGAGTCCCCACGCTTCTTAACGCAAGCCTAAATACGAAACTAGGTTTGAAGTAGTGTTCGCTGACGCCGCACTTTGATACGAAGTCCTCTAAAAGGGAATTCAAAATCGCATCTTACTTTTTGTAACTTTCTAAGAATAGGTGCTGCTCACGGATGCGTTTTCTTCGAGTTTTTTTGTTTGTTTTTTTGCAAGCTCCGCGACCAGATGTTCCATAATCGTGGTCGATGTAGGCGCAAATTAAAATCCTCTGCTGGATATTGTAGGCGCAGCTTGCGAGTTTGATCTAAAGAACGCTTGGAAACCTTTTCATAAAGCGATGCTCCTTTAGGAATGTGGCGAGTCCGCGCCAAAATTGAAGCATTTGTGGCTGTGTCCTATACTTGCTTCGAATATATATACTATATATGTGATGCGTATCAATTGTTTTCTTTCTTTAGTGTTTAGGAGTCGTCCGCGCATGGTGAAATAGCACTTTATTGCAAAAGACTAGTAGCTTCATCTCGTTCTAAATCGAGAATTCTAGAGTGCATTCTTCAGAAAGCAGTCCACCTTTGCGTAAAAAAAAAAGAAAGGAATACGAGATGCGATCAGTGTTTATTGATAGGTGACGAAAACCTAAAAAAGTGTGTATGGACTTTTCGGGGAAATATTTAACATGACGCCGGTGAACAAGAGACACGAGGTAATTACAGGTCATTTTATTACCCCAAAAGCCATCAGCAAGCTAATTGCATCAATGATCTTCAGCGTACGTTTTTTTATGACTCCTGCAAAAATAATATCTTTTCTTTTTGTAACTGGGACAGCTTATTGCACTCCCATAGTGCAGTAGCCCCGCCGCGGTAATCTAGTGGCTAAGACACTCGGCTGCTAACCCGCGGTCACGGGATCAAATCCTGGCGGCGGCGGCTGCATTTCCGATGCTGTAGGCCCGTGTGCTCACATTTTGGGGCACGTTAAAGAACCCGAGGTGGTCGAAATTTCCGGAGCCCTCCACTATGGCGTCTATCATAATCATATGTTAGTTTTGGGGCGTTAAACCCCACATATCAATCAAATTCAATAGTGAAGTAAGGATACCTTTTTATAACAATTTTGAATGTGTCTGTGCCTATTGTGTTCCGTCGCGATATTTTGTTGGATTGCAATCGATGTTCACTGTTCGTGCGGGTAAATTTCTTGAAACACAAAGAGAATACAGTTTTTTGTAACTGGGACAGCTTATCGAACTCCCATAGTAAGAATACATCGTATACTCCAAATTGTCGAACATTTGTTCTATCCACACCTCTTCAAGTATATTTATTTTCAGATGTAAGGGGCAAGCTGATTGCAGTTTTTGCCTGCTAACGTCTTAGTTTCATCACCCCACTTAACCCTTTGCGTCATCCGCCACGTTTTCCATCTCTTGGTATCCGATTGATTGTTGCAGCCATAGAGTTTCATAATAACACACTTGAGGGAAATCTCGCGCGAGCGTCTACGGCATTCGCAACGAATTTCGCTTCAGCTAGCACACGAACGGTGGGTAGTTCACGGATTTGGCTACGCGTCGTTTGGTCGGTTCAGCTTGGCTCCGTCTCGTCTGCAGCCTCTTCGTGGCAACAGAAAGTTCGGCAAATGTTACCGGAGTTGAACTTGACCGCCTTGATCTTTTAAGGCTCATCAATTCAGATTGGTTGACGGTTTTCCCAACAATTTGTTCTCTCATTCAAAGCAACCGCCTTGACAATGCAATAAACAAAGCCACAACTAGGTTCGAAGCCGTAAGTACGGATATCAGACAAACCCGTCTAGTACCCATAATTCCCATTGTGGCTGAACGATCGCTGTACCAGAGTTCCTTCAAATAAATGTTGGAGGGAACTTTATGCTTGCAACTATCCTCCACTTACCTGTCCTGCACATTTCGTGACGAGCTGAGGTGCATTTCCTTCCCTTATTATACATTATAATCTTCACTAATGTGGACAGTATGTATATTATGAATTAAAAAAGTTGGTCGCTTCTCGTTAAAATGTTATGTTTGGCAGACCCATGATGTCGGAATGTTTGCTGAAAATCGCCAAAAAGTTGTAGCTTCGCAGCGAAAACTAGCGACACGATAATGTATCGCTACAGGAAAGTTTCATGTGGTTGCACCACGCAGACGGCTTGTTAAACCATCAACGAGGATCGTTCGCTGTACTGGAGGAATTTCTTCGACACTGGTCCCGCCGTTTCGTGTTCATCTGTGAGAGACGTGTAAGGCTTGTTTTCAGGCCTGCCTGGTATTGGTACGTTAATCTTTGTTTAGTACTCATACAAATACCTTGTAAATACTATGTAAATATCTGACATATTGATCTCTACATTTCCTTTGTGTGTTCTTCGTTTACCATGTATTGTGCTTATGTAGACATTGTTTTTGTAACGATTCCTGTGTAGTTGGGTAAGTTGTGTATGTTGTGTTCCGTTTACATATGTACACATATCTTTTTGTAACAACTTTTGGTGTGTCTGTGGATGTTGTGTTCTGTCGCAATGTTCTGTTGGATTGTAATTGATGTTCACTGTCTGTGAGAATAAATTTCTCTAAACACATTGCCAATCGTGGAACAATTCTTTCGAACACACGTTTGGTATTTTTCCCACGTGGAGGTGTAGTCATCGCTATGGAAGGTACTGACAATCTCAACTCGGAACTTCCGTGAACTCGGTCACGGCGTGATTTTCGACGACACGGCCTCATTAATTGTGAGGCCCACGGGACGGCTTTATGCTCTATTGTAGTAGACTACCACGTATACGCTAAATCGTCCAACACTCGACATATAGATGAATGATGCACCAAGACGAGCCGGGGCCCAAACAGTGAGCTATAGCATGCCTGGTTTTGACCGCCTGACTTTCTTTTTGCACTGTGGGAGAACAGAAGGCCAGCATTAAGCCAAGCTAGGGTCCACAGAAACCAGTGACCAATCTTGCCTTGAATGTATAACATTGTAGCAGACCACCTATAGAAACAGAGTTGTTCTCGCAAAGGGAGCAGGGGTTCTTGAAGAAGTCGTCTTGTGTTTTCGTTAAAGTTGTTGATAGTAGATTTCAACGGTCGTGTGGTTCGATACAAGGCCTACTACGCACAACGTGAATGTTGGCTCTGTTGAATTTCATTACCATGAACATGTCAATCAGAGATTGTTTATATACTTTGTGGAACCTGTGGAAATGTAAAGTGAACCATCGGATGTAATCACGTAGTGCAAATAAAATTCCTTTTAGGCCGACGAGCTCTGAGCCGAAGCACTCCACTCTGCCGAAGGGCATCCGAAGGGAATCTATCAATGGAACATCCGCACTTCCACTGGAGCGAATGGAAGAGTCCTATTGGAATGCAATGCGCGTGCCTCCTTTATTGCATGAGTGGGCCCGCTGGGCTGGACACAGCGACGCTACGCTAGCTACACGCGAGCGAGTCGCCATCGACGCGACCGCCATCTGTCGATGCGCCCACAGTTAGCACACCGTTCCAAGGCAAGGGGTGCTTGCGACTTCCGGTTGAATCCGCCGTTTTTCGCGGAGTAGAAGACAGTTGCTCAGTGGAGTGGATCTCGCGACGGACCTGCTCCGGATCTGCCGACGGAACATACAGGGAGCACTTTCAATCTGCCAATGGGACAGACTTGCTCTGCATGGAGCAGACTAACTAATACCGGACCTTGAAACCCTTTTAGAGCATAGTCAGAAAATGCTGCCGATCAGTTGTAGAGGCTCCCGACAACACGTGAGCCAAATATTATAGCGCAGCATGCAGCCTGGCATTCACAAGAAATTATCAAAGTCAGCTGAAAATCACTTTTTTTTCTCTCGACAAATCACGCAATAAGCCTGAAAATGACTCGTAGTAAGCCATCTATCAGCCGTTGGCCGATTTGAACATGGCGCGCTTGGTCGTTACAGAGGTCGCCGCGAGAAGCCGTTACTTGTCCACGCGCGTGATCACACTGAAAAGCCACGTATTTGAAGAAAAAAAACGAAAAAAAAAGTGCTCAAGGTCACAAGGCGCGCGTGACGTTTTTTGTTGTTTTCCCCTCCCATTCTTCCCTGCTTTGCTTCCAGCGCTTTCGTCGGGACGAGAGAAGAAAGAATGCGATTGCAGCGTGTGACAAATCTTTGTAACTCCAGCCGTACTGGACGGATTCTTAAATGTTTTGCAGCATTAAATTTGTGAGCCAATACTATTTTTTCGTGAATTCATTTCATGATTACTAAAAAAAAAGGTGTTTCAGGGCCCCTTTAAACACGAGCGTGTCAAGCAGGCTGGTATGAGAAGGCCATCGTCACAACATACGATTGTGGTGCTTCGTGTCGCATAAATGGTCGATTTCCAATGGTTTGGTCATATATGAAAATGCATAAATGCCCAAGCGAATAGAAATTTGGTCGAGCATCTATGCATACAGGTTGCACTTTGCGCTATTGTGTTGAGTGGAGTAGCGAAGAGTTTGAGTGGAGCCTATATTTATTTACAGCTTGTAACCGAGCCATAGGTGGTCGAAATTAAACCAGCATTACAGACAACGGCTTACCACCGAACGAGGACCATGGTTTCGGCAGTTAAATTAAAACGCCACAGACTATTCCAAAAGCGCAAGAATCTACAGTCAGAGACAAATGTTCAGGGACCACGTGATCTAGGCAAAACAATATTTCCGCTGCTTTGTAGCCATTCGTTAAATTCAGATTTCCGGCCTCCTGTAAAACGTACTGACAACATGTCATTGTGCAGCGCTACCATATACAGCCCTGAATCGCCAGAATGTGAATATTTTTTTTTTCAGGCTTAATGAACTCTTAAACTTCTGACGCCAGCTCTATGTTTCTCTCTCTCTCTGTGCCACAGTAGGAGGACACCAGTGCAAACACAGGGACAGGAGAAAAAAAGGAACAACGAGAGTGCTGTTTCCAAACTGACAGTCCAAAAAGGCCCTCATCGCATCAAATGTTTGAAAAAAATAAAGAAATGAAGGAGACGAAGTTACAGTGAGCTTTGAAAATAACGACGTCCGGTTACCACGGGAATCGGTACGCAAGAACTTTAATACGCCAACGCGAACCCGCTACCGAACGCCAAAACCACGAGGCCACTTAGGTGTGTTTTCGTGGCGGCGTAGTACAAACGCGCTAGACACGCAGGCGTCGACCTCAGCAGCAGGCACGTCGTGCTGCCGAGATTTTTTTCTCGCAAGGCCGTTCGCCACAGCCCAATGTCGCTACTTATTTCGCTTCGGCCGCCATTTCCCAACCCTCCCTTCCGCATCGCCAACGCATTCGTTCTTCGTGGAAGAGAGCCGAGGCGAGAAAGCCACTTGCGTGTAGACGAGTAAACAAGGACAAGCCGCCAGCCAAGCCAAAGCCTCGAGAGCCCGAGCCAAGGCTACGCAGGCGACAGAACCAAACAAGCTCCGATGGAAACCGCAGCAGGGGCTTAATTTTCCTACAGCGATTCGTTGCTGGGCGTTAGGGCGACGGCACTTATATCGGGATATAAGCCGCGATGGATTTTGTCCGGATTGGCGGGCGAGAAAAAAAAAGGAAATAATGCAGGCACAGAGCTAAGCCTCATCTCTGGAGCCCTAGCGAAAAAAAAAAAAAAATGGATGGCGAGGATCATTTTGGGACGACGCTTTTGTGCCACTTGTACACAGTTATTTGAAAGCTTGTTTTGGACCTCTGGTATGCATGCTTTTTCTGGGCTTCTAGTAAGCATTTTACAGCCGTTATAAAATTTCTGTTAGATTGCCAGTAGACTTTAGTTTTAATTATTATGTTTTATTGTTGTATACTAAAAAACGTAACGATGGGTCACGAAGTTGATGCGCATTACCATATTGCAAAACATAAGAGCTAAACACCGCAAGCACAAGACTAGGAAAATGCCGATGAGTGCGCGAATAAAAGGGCAAGTACTAGGGTTATGGAATACAGTGCTCAAGTAACGAATGCTTGAAATTTTTGAAAATTTCTCTCGGTGACGGTCGCGTCCGGAAGTACAAGCGTCGGCAAAAGTGTGGCTACCACTGGATCGCATCGCATAATACATCGACGCGCCATCAACCGACGTGGCACATGTCGCGGTGCGCATGCCTGTCCCGTCGTTATCAGACGGCCTCTCATGTCGTTGTGTGATTTGGTTACGGCACCCGTAGCCAAAACGATCACTGAGTGTCTCTTCCTCGCTCCATCCATTATATGTCAATCTTTCAGGTAGCGACTGCGTGAGAGGGGGGAGGAGCAGTTCATTCGTCGGGCTTGCGTAGTTTCTTACACCACCTAATTAGCCCAAGCATAGCAGGCATCGTATAAGCTAATGAAGCCAAGCATATGAAATTTTCTCAGCCCCACTTGCATTTGTCGCGTTAAGCCGAGTTAAACTTTGATGAGGCTACTTAAGCCGAAGCATTCTTCTGTCTTCGAAACTAAGTAAGCGTAGTTTAGCATCGTATCATCCGAATAAAGCAAGGTATAGGTAAATTAAATTAAACTGATTTTATTAAGCCTACACCAGTTTCGTGTTTTCCTGTTAAGTCAACTTAAGCTTAGATGAGTCGAGGTAACCTACAGCCAAAGTTATTTAGGCATAGTTTATTATGGTGTCCCTTAAGTTTTCTAAAGCATAATTTGCCTAAATAAGGGGAACTTATCTACAGGTTGATTAATTCAAGTCCGAATTACATAGGAGCCCATGAGAAGCCAAGCCCAGGGATAGACTAATTACTTTTACCTAGTCGATACTAAGATCATATATGTCTAATAAGTGTGATTTGAAATTAACACAAACTATGCCTGATTATTTGCCTGAGGTCCGACCCGACATGCCCTACATATTCAAGTTTCACGCGACATAATCACACTATAGATAGGCATATAGGACAGCAAAAAAAATATTCGGCGCAAAGATAGGTATAAATTTATCTGATTTAGCACAGCTGAATATGCCCTCGCGTTACTGATCAGAGTACAATTAGGTATAGTCAAGTCATATTGCCACAGTCCTTCCTCGGGTTTTGTTATCGCCCTGTACAGTTCAGTAATGTTCAGCGCTAACCACACCTGCAGTGTTCGAGAAGCTTAGGAACTGTAGTAGGTCACTTTGTTAATGGGGAGTTTTAGAATAGCGCACCGTGAGCCCTTGCGGTGGGGTCACTGCCACTTCGCACGCGTCGTAACGCGAGTCGCCGTCCACGTTCGTGGCCCGCACGCAGAAAAATCCGAAATAGCGTGCGGCGATCGTGGCCCGCGAGGCCCACAAAGTGCTGTGAGTAGCTTTCGTGAATTTGGTCGGGGCGAAAGTCTCTAGAATTTTCCCTAGGAGAAGCAAACGCTATTCTAAAATTCATATGGCACCCGCTATGCCCGCAACGCCCGCAGCCCCTGTAAACGTTATTCTAAAACTCCCTAGTATTGCGCACGCAACGCGAACATGACAGATTATTCTGAAATTTACGTGGCCGCAAGCAATAGCGCTTGAATGTTCGACAGGGGTATAAACGTCGACGCGCTTCACGGCTTGTCACTTGATTGACGGCCGACGCTTTGTTCGCCGCTATCAGTGCCACTGTGCATCACTGTAATCTGACGTTTCATACACCGGCCACAGACAGTTCGATCTGCGACCTACAGTCTGCTCTCTCGATGACGTCCCAACCCCATCATAATGATTGATTGATTGATTTGTGGGGTTTAACGTCCCAAAACCACTATATGATTATGAGAGACGCCGTAGTGGAGGGCTCCGGAAATTTCGACCACCTGGGGTTCTTTAACGTGCACCCAAATCTGAGTACACGGGCCTACAACATTTCCGCCTCCATCGGAAATGCAGCCGCCACAGCCGGGATTTGATCCCGCGACCTGCGGGTCAGCAGCCGAGTACCTTAGCCACTAGACCACCGTGGCGGGGCCCCCATCATAATATCTTGTTAAACCAAAGTAATTGAACAAATAAACTTGAGTTACCCATGAGCGCGGAAAATCCACGCTCAGTAAGATATTAGTTGCTCCTAATCAATTCCCTTCTTCTTAACCTCATTAAATCTAATTAGCGTTGAGACAGATTATAGTAATGGATCATTATTATGTGCGACAAGAAAGTGAGACCACCAACAAGGTACTCGGTGTCGCAGAATTAGGAAACTAAATCTACATAAGCCTAATAGATACATCAGTTGCTCTATGCGACATCAATGTCTCGATCAACACTTACTAAAACAAGATGGGCTTATTTAGTATCGAGCCGGTAAGGAGTAAACAGTCTGTTCATGGGCTTGGCTTCTTCGGCTCTTGGGGAATTCGACTTGGTATAATGGACTACAACTGGTTTTGCCTTATTAGGCTAATTATACTCGGTTATATGAAGGAATACCATGATCAACTATGCCTTATTAGATTTGGCCATACTAACCTCGAGTCATCTTAGCTCATCTAAGCTTAACTTGGCTTAATATGAAAACAACAAGCACTGCAAACGGGGCTGCATGCTACTAATTTTACTTGTTATGAATTCTAACTGAGACCAGCTGCTTACAGTTCAAATGTTACTAGCTTCCGCTGATGGCCAGAGGAGTTGTGTCTGGGACAAGCTGCTAACTGAAACAAGTTGCTACAGGAATCAACTTGAACCAGTTAATTCACAACTGGGACCACTTGATTCCAGTTATGTTACTCTGTGAATTTATTGAAATAAGCGTTCTTGAACATTAGCGCTGTGTATCACGTCGTACTTGAATAACAACTGTACGTTGATTGTTTGTTTTATGCATGTAGCCTATTCTATAACATTTTCCCACCCTGCCATGGTCTTAAAAATAAAAATTGCATTATTTAATGCTAAGCAAGTATATAAATAATAAACAAACAAACAAATAAATAAATAAATAAACCAAGGAAATGAACAGACAACCATTTTCTAGGCATTTAAAATGAAATTTCTGGAGTAATCTCTTTTCGTTTGTACTTGTGAAGCCACTTGAAGCGAGATTTTGCAAGCTTCGTCTCTTCCCCCGCCTATACATTTCTTTTTTCTGCGGTGAAAAAGTTAAATGGGACAGCTTGGAGGGAAATCGATTGTGCCGCAATCTCCGTTGCGGGAAGAATGATGTCGCAGCTGTGCAAGCACCTCGGACCTTTCCTAGTATATAGCCTTGAGCTGTATATAAAGTCGAGAAGACTAGAAAGGCCCAGGTTATTGGGGGTTCGGTCGAATTCGATTTGCGGACTGTATACGCAGGTTCTCAAGATCTACTGACGCAATGCCTTCCTATAACCAGAAATGATGGAATCAGTTTGCGCTGGTGAAGCAAACTGACTTGCTTGCTTCACTCGCTAAACACGGAATGGAAAATGAAAGCTTTGTGCTTGCCTCTTATTTCTAATTTCTCAGGTATGTTTCGCTTGTTTTTCTTTTATTCTTGTCACGACCGAGTCGTTACACAAACGCCCATTCAGTAGCACATAGCTCTCGGCAAACAGGGGGGTCTCAGCTTTCTCGCAGGTTACAACACATAGGGGTGCAGTGGCATGTCGTTGTATTCCCGTGGAGACTCGAAATGAAAGTAGGTAAAACTTGCGAACGACGGCAAAGGTTGCCAACAACGGTGGTGTATTGCGAGTCGGGAAAAGCTCGTTCTGCAAGCATTATGGTTGTCCTTGCGTAATGGGATCGATGTTCAGTGCAGATTGAAAAAAAAAGTAGAAGATGAAAGAAGGGTAAGAACGCAGCTGCACTCTCAACAGCAGGCCTGTTGCGACACTTTAATCTACAAGTCAATCACACTTTCCAGCGCTTACTGTAAGAGTCAGTATATCGAAGCGCTCTTTCTCA